>CAUYSK010052216.1:0-26228 GCA_963575035.1 Avahi laniger
ATTAATCAGACAACTAAAAATACATAGAAAAAATTAGCCGGGCATGGTGGCGCATGCCTGTAATCCCAGCTACTCGGGAGGCTGAGGCAGAAGGATCACTTGAGCCCAGGAGTTTGAGGTTGCTGTGAGCTAGGCTGACGCCACGGCACTCACTCTAGCCCTGGCAAAAGAGTGAGACTCTGTCTCAAAAAAAAAAAAAAAAAAGCCTATTAGAAACATGTAAATTACCCAAGTTAGTGCCACAAGAGGCAAATATTTGAAGACAAGTCAATGACAGCAACCATAGTGTTCCAAAAGCAGAGATTCGCCACCACAAGACAGCTTTAAGCTATCAAACAATAAACGTGCATCTTTCCTACATATACAAAAGAATGCTTTTTGATGTAATACAGATAAAAATGTGTATGCTTACCCTGTGTTGGGTGAGAAGGTAGTATCAAATGTCAGTTTCAAACCCTGACAAATCTATTTTGAAAGAAAAAGAACTTGTTTTCAGCTTTATTTCCTTTTTTAAATACAAAAATAAAAATTAATACTAAAGCATGTTTTCAAAATGATACCTGGTCTTCAATCGCAATTTCTGTTCCCAGAGTGTTATCAGTGTTCCATTTTTCTGTGAAAGTCAGACCATACTCACACCATTTATATTTGGTCTCCAAGGTCCCAGTAACTTTACCAGTGTCTGTGTTAGATGAACCAGATGTTGAGAATTCCTAACAAGACAATAAATAACTCCATGAACTTTCTGGTAAGCCTAAAAAAATCCACTGCCTAACACACGCAGACAAAAAAACCCCACTGAAACATGTGGCAATTTCACTAGTCCTCCTTTTTCTAGCTTCCTGGATACTCAAAACCCTCTATACTATGCCACTCTGTAAGGACACACAAGAGTGACAAATTAGCCTTTCAGCACTGACTGCTACCTTGCTTACACAGCTGACATTTCCAACCAATCACAAGTTAACCTGTAGTTATTTCTCAAGTGAACTGTATACCTTTTAGGGAAACTTCTGCTAAAGTGATTTTATTTGGGATTCACAAAAAACTGATGGCAAAAAATGGGTATTCTGGTACTGCATCCAATCTATTATACTTGATTGAATGAAACACTACATAGGTCAGTATGGTTCATAACAAATCGCATCATTAAAATCAGTTTGTAACAACTGAGACTGGAACTATTATGAAATGCTTCCTGAAAACTCACAAAGGGAAAGCACCCCACAGTAGGAGTTCATGCCATGAACAAGACATTTTTAAAAAAATTGATAATCTCAGTATTCTGTTTTTGTGAACAAAAAGTCTTCACCAGGTTTCATGCCTTTTCAACCGCTTTTCACATTCTCATTTTTTAAAAAAAGGTGAAAGGATGTACAGGAGATTTGTTCTATAGCTGGTTTATATTGTACATAATATAAACTACATTATATATAATAGATATCAGTAGAAAAAGTAATCTAATACCAGGTCAATCAGAAGTGCATATTATGTTTGTAGCAAATATAAATAATTTGCCAATCCCTAAGTGCACACCAATTGAAAAGGAAGGAATATGGAGAGCTTATCTGAAATTTAAAATCTGCTGCAGAGAACCCAAAAATCTAATAATCTTACACAGCTCAGTATATAGGCAGGCAACTGAAATCTTCCAAGTTAAAATATTAAAATGCCCTCTGGCATTCTGTCTACCAATGATGGCTCTACCCTCTGACACTGGAAAGCCAACATGGCTGATTTGGAAAAATAAGGAGACTTCAACCAGAAATTGTGATACCTGCGGAGTGAGGAAATACCAAAAACTGTTACCAATAGAGGGAAAGGCCAGTTATCCTTCACTTAGAAAATAGAGCATTTGTGTAACTATTGTTCTGCAGTTAAACAGACACAAATCCTTAGATCTTATATATTATATAATCACCTGAAACTAGATGCTTTCGCTAACAAGAACTTCAAGTGAAAGCACAGTACTCAATATCCGTACTAAAAAGCACTAGATTATGTTAGGAAAGAATACTGGATATAAAACTAGTAGTTCTGGCTTCCAGTTCTGGGTGTCATTTACTAAACAAATAATGCCAAGGAAGACATTTAACATTTTTGGGTCCATTTCCACAACAAAGCCCTCTGGAGGATTAAACTGAACTGACACTGAAAGTTTTGCACATTTTCATATGTTCTACACAAAAGGAAAGCATTATTAATACATATGGAGTATGTTCTTCTGGAACATGGTTTGAATAGGGAATGTGTATGGGTAGCTATTTTTAATCCCAACTGACACTGATTAATGACTGTTCAGGCCCCACCCACTGCCATCCATCAGCACATAGATCAAGAGCCAGTCTATATACATGCCAAAAAATCCTCAAGAAACAAAGCCAACATCACCCTGTGGGACCAGAATTGGACCAGATGACTCCAATGGTGGAGCTCATACCCTTCACTCCATCACCAGACATTTTGGCTTCTACATTCTGGAGAGGCCTGAATTCTCTGCAGTTCAGGTAAGAAAATAGAGCCAGGTGTTAATAGGATTTATTTGGGGCCAGGTACATATTACAGGATCAGTACCATGACTGTTGAATTATATACATGTAATGTAAACAAAAACATATTGTATCTAATCAAGCTCCTAACATCCTTCATGATCTTAAACCTACTTCCACAAAACTTTCCCTAACTGTACACACAATAATTTCCTTTCCAACAGTCTTAAAAAAAAAAAAAAAAAACTAAAAAAAATCAATACTAAAATTGTTGGAAAAAATCTAGTAACTGATATAGTTTTCTGATTATTCCCAGTTTAAAGTTTATTTTGTCTCTCCAACTAGAAAGTGAGTTTTTTAAATACATGGTTTGAGTCTTTTTTAGAAGGCCTTTTTTGTGTTTCAACAAATACACACAGCAAGTGTTTATAAGAGATTATAAACACTTATAAGTGTTTATAAGAGATTATCTAGAGATTAACAGTGGGAACACAAAAAACAAACACCAAATCTTTGCTCTGTAACCTGTTAATTTGACCAAGTAAGTCATTCAATCACAACTACTCAGGCTTCCTTTCAGACCAAAAAAACCAAATGACAGATATGATCAATATAAAACCCCAGAAACCCCACGAGTCTAGACATTAAGAAACTATAACATGATTAATAAATGCCAGTTATATGTACAGCAAGAATTTACCAGAATAACCAATATTGTAACATGCACACACTATGCCCACCCCCAAAACAATCTCAAAACAAAAATTTTTAAAGAAAAAATTACACAAAATTAAATTTTACTTTACCTTCTTTGTAGTTTGCTAGGATCAAGACACCCAAATGCCAGAATATTACCCTCTCTAAAAGTATTCAAATCAAGACTCCCTAAATTCACAAAATATAAGTAGAAATCTTCTCCATGGAGGACTGCTAGAATATGGACATTACATAAATGATTAGTGCAGTCCAATTAAGAAGTTACTGAATATTTTTATGCCCAGAACTCTGACAGGCATTAAGAGAAAGGGTTACAAAAATGTCTAACAGGTTCTCTGCCTTCAAGCTTGTCATCTTACTAGTAAAGAGTCCCACATGACCAGTGTCTTTCCTAAGTTCTTTGGGCATACATAGTTATATGGCAAAAGTCAACTGTGAAAATCAGAAATCATATCCAAAGCCAAAATAAATCAGGTAACATGCAAATCACTTAAAATTAACTCTGAAGACAAAACAGGTACGCACATTTCAGTCATGACTATTTTATGGGTTGAAAAATTATATATAAAGGTTCATAAGAACTTGTAAGACAGGTAACACTCACCACACCACTGCATGACTTTGTTTTCACATCCAGTTTTACCAGCCCAAAACCTTCAATAAGCAGAGAGCAAAAAATAACAAAATGATTATTTTGCGTAAAAGATGCAAGCAATTGTTGACTATACATAAAAAACAAGATTCTTCATATTCACAGGGGGGATAAAAATGTGTCGATACACAATATTTCAATGAAAATTTTAAAAATTAGTTCTATGTAAACTGACTTGTAAACAACAGAACATCTCTATGTTGCTTAGTGTTTTGGTATATAGCTCTAACTCTCACACACGCGCACCCGCGCACACACACACAAATGCTTTCAAACTACTTTTAAGCCTAAATATCAGATTAGAAAATCATTCAACTTAATCTTGGATTAACCAAGAGTCTACCATAATACAAACATTTAGGATATTTATCCCAAAGGGTATCTCCAATAATCTAAAGGGGAGAAGGGGTGTGTAGAACAAAATCCTCAAGAAGAAAACTCAAATTAACTTGAAAAAGTTCATAACTCTTTGAAGGGTATTAGGAGTCACCACCACAAAAACAAAACAGTAATACATCATAATCCTTGTCAACCAAGGTCTAAGCTGTAACTGAAGTAAATGAAAGCCCCAATCTGCTTTTTCAGAAAGGTTAAAATCCTTGAACTGTAGTTTGAAAAATGAGTGGGAAATTGAGGTGAAGGGGGGATTATGGATTGTAATAGAACAATTTAACACAAGTTTAATCTAAGTATCTAATAGAAGAATTAATGCAGCAATATATTTATAATTTGAAATGATTAATTTGATTTCCCTAAACAAAACAAAAACACATTTTCACTTTTTATCTCAAATTAAAAAAAAAAAGTTCTTACCAAATCCTTTGTTGAAAATATCTCTGGCAGCTTTGCCAAGGTCAGCATATGATGGAGGAATACATATTGCTGGTAGAAAGAAACATTTCAGTGTTAATGTTCCTGTTCTCCCACTTGCTGTCCAAGAACTAGACTATAAACCCCTGCTGATCTTTAAATTCAAGCAGTCCAACTTGTTTCTGATGCCACAAGGAGCTATAATAAAACTACTCTAATGATCCATGAAAAAGCCCAAACAAAGGCTTATTTCTAAAACACATAAGCACAGTGATTTACAAACTTGGAAAATTCCTTCCAAAATAGAAAAACAGACTGTCTATTCCTAAATTTACAGAATCTACAGCCTCACTTCCCAGGACCGGACAGGTACAAAATCAATCGGGAGTGTGTACACATAAGCTTAGTTAACTGAACCAGATAAAACCAAAACCTGAGGCGAGGCCCTCTCCGCTGATATATCCCTTAGCATCCTCACTAAGGTCAAAACAAACATTTTGGAGAAGAGAAGGAAACTTTTACACTCTGGTAACTTAAATACTAAAACTTAGGAAAAATACTGCCATCTACGTTTCACTCAAGTGTCCGCATCAACTAAATATCAAATGGCACTTTAAACATATTAGTATGACTCTGAAGTCCTCGGCCAACGGAGTGCTGCTTAAGGGCAAGCAATCTGAGCTTGTTACACCAGCTCATTCATTCTACAAAGCACGTCCACGCCCTCAGCAGCACATGTAATGACCTTGTGTTCTCACAAGGGGGGTTACTACTTCCTCTAGAAAAGGTGACTAATACAATCCTCCAAAAGCAGAATTCAACAATTAAGTTTTTGCTTTAGAATTCCTCAAAGACACGCACAAAAGCTGAAGGTAAATGCAGCCACAGACCAACACCCCTGGGCCTAGCCCCCCTACCCGAACTCCAGCAGCCCAGCCACTTCTCCGAGTTGGTCAGTGGAGTGACCACCGAAAGGGGCCGAACTGACCAGTCCTCGGAGACCTGGAGGAGTAACAAATTGCGGGTTGCCCGGACACGGGCGCCCCATCCCGCAGAGATCCCTGCTCTACTTACGCCGCGCGCAAGTCTGTCCGTAGGTCGCCATGGCGAGACCGCGCGAAGAGGTGATCTGCGGGAGGGACAAGAAGTGCAGTCAGCGGGGGGTTAAAGGCGAGCCAAAGGCCCAAAGAAGGTCTCGGACAGAGAGGGGCGAGGGGCCGCGGGGCGGCGCGGCCATCTTAGGGAGCCAGGGCCGACCCTGAGTTGGCTCAGGCCTCCTGCTTGACCGCCGCGGCCTAGGCCCCTGGGTCGGCGTGAGGCGGGCGCGGCGGTACCTGGTGGTCTCCTGAAGGGGGCCGCCGCCGCCGCCGCTCCGCTCGCAGCTGAGGCCGCTCGGCTCGCTCGTGGTCGGGCTGCAGCAGCCGCGGCTGGAGGGCGAAGTGAAGGAGACACCGTTCCGCCCGCCGCAACCCTGTCCTCCCCACGCCAGGACCCCGCCGCTGCCCCCCCGGGCTGTCCGCCGCGCCTGTCCCCACAGCGCCGCCCGCTGCCCACTCCAACCTACTGTGGAACGGCCACGTGGACCCAGGGAACCCCGGCGCCCGGTGTGGGCTGCCTCTGTCCCTCGGCGGGGGCCGGGAACACAAAAGCCGCCAGGCCTGGGGTCAGGCAGCTACCAGGGCAGCCCCAGAAGAGAGGGGGCGGGGAACGGCAGCGGCAGCGCGGAGGGACCGCGCGGGAGGGGGAGGGGGCGGAGACCCCGCGAGCACGTCATGGACAGGGCGGGGCGTCGGGCGCGTGCCCGGCGGGGCAGGGCGGGGCTGCGCTGAGCTGGGTCACGTACATGTCTCTAACTCCCTCTCGGCGCCGATGCTGGTCCCCGCAGAAACAGTCCCACGTGTGGGGCGCCCGTCAGGGTCGGCTGGGCGTTACCCACGTCTACCCTGAGTTAGTGCAGCATGCTCTTCTGGAAGACCATTTCTCTCTCCAAGCCCAGGGGCGCCACTTCCAGCCCGTGTGCCTGCCTGTCCTGCCTTCGCCCCCTTCCCACAGAATTGTAATTGCCACATTAGGCTGGACTCTGCACCCGAGAGGCTCTCGGAGTTGCTGCTTCCTGAACAAACTTGAGCCGATCTCAGGGTGCCCCTTCCCCCATTCACGCCTCTTCCCTGGCCTCCTCCCCACTCAGGCGTGGGAATGCTTTGCACATGCACAGAACCGTAGCTGCCTTACGCTCCTCTGGATGGGAGGCCTGGAGAAAACGTAGGAGTCATGCTGAGCAGGCATTAGAATGCTGCACCCAAGTTCTCTGGGAGTGCAGAAAGTGGGAGGGAGCTGTTAAATTTATAGGAAACCATATTAGTTTGGATTGAGCTCCTGCACTAGGCCCAACAGACCAAACTAAAATGGTATGACTCATGCTGAAGTACCACCGAGCCAAAACTAAGATCTTTATCTGACATCTGCTATGGCGAAGAAATCAGGAGAAAGAGACGCTAGCCAAATCCTCAAACAGGCCAGTTTTAGCTGGCATGATAAGGGAGTCCCTTGTGGTTTAACCTTTACAAGAAAAGTAACTTCGAACCGACCAGTCCACTTTTTGCTTTCTGTTTCTGCTTTCCTCAACCCTTTTCTATCCATAAAACCAACCTCCTCCACTTGCCTCATCAGAACATTCATTCTGTTTTGTGGAACGAGGTGTTGCCCAATTCTAGAATCGCAAATAAAAGCCAATTAACATCTTTAAATTTGTTGTAATTTTGCCTTTTCACAGAGCCAAGGGAAGAAGTTAAAATGGGGGGTCATGAAATAGAAATGGGGTGAATTAGGACCCTGGAATCAGTTGCCTATTTCAGTAATTTATCCGGTGTACCTCAGTTTTCTTATCTATAAAATGACAAATTTAAATGAGATTGGGTGATCTTTAATAGAAAGCCACCTGCTCAAACACTATCAAGGTTCTACCCTCTTCCTAAACCAGGAAAAGGATGGCTAGATGGGCTTCCACAATTCAAAATCCAGAAATTAAAGCTGCAACCTGGTAATTTCCCTGCCATGAGCAAGCCCAGCCAGTAGTCTTGCCTGGTGGTGGCTGGGCTTACTCATCTTGTAAAAAAGGTTAGAAGAAGGGGAAAGTCTTTGCTTCTGAGAAATCAGGCACTAGAAGCCCTGATTCATTCCTTCTTTCAAGCTCAGACAGATCTGTCTGTAATCAGCCTGGCTCCCCTGGGTACTGGTCTGCTCTGACAATGTTTGATGCTATTGTGAGGCCGATGCATAGACTGACATCCCATCCCAAGTGCATCACAACACACCACCTCCCAGAAAAACCCAGTCTGCTAACTTAGTCACCTCTATGACCTGCCACAGGGCTATTCACATTGTGAATTAGCTGTAGCAAGTTTTAGCCACCGGAGAACTTTACTTTCTTTGACACCGACGCTTCACCCTCTGCAAACCCAAGGAATGTACACAATACCTAATGACCAGGAGAAGAAGATCTGTGGCTAGACAAGGAATCATGGCAGTTTTTTCCGAAGTGGGGTTCAGTAGATATATCTGAATGATTACACCCAAAGTCCTTTAGAACAAAGCCGCATTAGTAGCAGCTGCCATTTATTGAGCAACTACCTTGTGTCACCCACAGGGGAAGCAAAGTCCATTGAGACACCGTCCCTGCTCTCAAGGCACTTACAGTCAAGTGTATGAAAAGGTGTCAAGAACTGTGATGGGTCCAAAGTGTCACCCTACTTGCAAGCTAGCAAGTTAGCCTGTCATAGTTTCAGAAGTTCATAGATGCTGGTAGAAGACATGAAACTCATGGGTCAAAGACAGAGGACTCTATTACTTGTGGCACAGCAGATAGCAGAAGCTTCATGTTTCTTTCAGTTCCCCCTGTCCTCTGTGTCCCACAGGAGTAATGCAGAGCAGCTTAGGCGGATGCTGTGCGCACTATGCATTTGTGTCACAGCTGAGGAACCCTGAGCTCTGTCTTACAAGGGGCTGCTAACAAACCTGCCCAACCTTTACCCCAGAGGGAGAAATTTTTATAGTGCTCGGAAAATAAAATCTGTTTTCTGCCCCAGAGATATACTACCTCTCTTCCCAGGCTGTTTGCTACGTAAACATCCTTGAAAGATAGTCTGAGACAAAAGCTGCCACATGATGTGTTAGAAACACTGTGGAGAACTGTCCCCCAACAAAAGACGGGGAATGGGAGAGACAAGCTTAACAGTATAACTTTTTTTTGAGGTGGCATCTCACTGTGCTTGCCCAGGCTAGTCTCAAACTCATGAGTTTAAGCGATCCTCCTGCCTCAGCCTCCCAAATAGCTGGGATTACAAGCATGTACCATCACATCCCACTCTTGCAGGTACAATTCTGAGGTGTAAGTACAGAGAACTGTGGGCACAGCCAGACTGAGAAGTCACTTGCACTAAAGTTTGAACACAGGACTTAATGAAAACTATAATAGAAAGCCAACAGGTGGAGGATGGAAAGGCAGAATTCTAGAAAGATGCATGTGCAAAGCCAGAGGGGGGCTTGGAGTGGCAAGAATTGTTTGAAATCCACATGTAATTGAGTTAAGCTGGAAGAATCTATAGAAAAATGTGAGAGAAATTAGACTAAAGACATTCCCTGGAGCCAAACGCTGAAGGCCCTGAAAGCAGCAGGCGAGGAGGCCAGGGTGGCTGGGAGCAGCAATTCTGACTTGAGCAGTGGGGAGGACAGCAGTTCCACTCACTGTGGGAAGGTTGGGGGAAGAGGGGTGGGTGTGAGGGCAAAGAGGATGATTCTATTTCAGATGAAAATGAGGAGCCAGTGTCCACGTCTGAATGGAGTTGTCCAATAGGCAGTTACGAAGCTGCAGAGAAAAGTCTGGGTAGGAGGCATTGGCGTGCAAATTTTAGTTTAATTACGACTAACCTCGGGTGTGACTGAGGTCAGTGAGAGATGGGACAGGAATAAAGACAGTAGAAGCCTGGTGTTTTGGGGACAAGCAGCAGAGGAGAAGCTGATGAAGAACACTGACCAAGACGAGCTGAGCTGGGAGGACAGAGGAGAACTCAGGAGGGAGTACTTTCATGGAAGCCAAAGGGGGAGAGCACCGGGTGGAAGAGGGGTGCTCAACAGTGTCATGTGTTGAGGGGAGGTAAATTGAGGTACAGACAGAGTATTAATTATTATTACTGTGACAAACTGCCCCAAAACTTAATGGCTTAAAACAACATAAACTTTTTATTATCTGAGAGTTTCTGTGGGTCACAAATTAGCTGGGTGGCTCTGGCTCAGGGCCTCTCCTGAGATTGCAGTTGAGATGTTGGCTAGGGCTACAGTCATCTGAACGGTTAACTGTGCTAAAGGAGCTGCTTTCAGGGTGGTGCCCTCAGGTGGCTCTTGGCAGGAGGCCTCAGTTCCTTGCCATGTGAGTTTCTCCATGGGGCTGCTTGAGTGTCCTTGTGACATTGCAGATGGCTTCCCCAAGAGCAAGTGATCCAAGAGAAAGAGACTGAAGCTACAATGTCTTCTATGAAATCACACTCATTTCTGCCTTATTCTGTTAGAAGTGAGTTAGTGAGACCAGACCACACTCAAGGGGTGTATTGCTAGCAGTTCAATCTATCCTCGGGGAGGGGGAAAGACCCTGGGGGAAAAGTCCACGCAGGCCCCAGCAGCAGGCTGAGAACTGTTCCAAATGGGAATTCTGAGGTCTTCTGTATGCAGAGGTTGGTCTAGATGTGGAGAGGGTGAGCATGGACTCCGGAGGCCATGTTCCCTTGGCCCTGCAGACTTCTCACCTCACAGAAATGGGCGTAACCTGACAAGGTTTCTTGTGGGGCCCTCTAACATATGAGATCCAGGAAGGGGAGCCCTCTTGCCTAGGTCTTAAGGGCAACATGAGGTTAGGGGCTGGGAATCTTCCTGTGATTGAGACATGTGTTGAGATGAGAGAGAGAGAGTGAGAGAGACACAAAGGACTGCAAGCTGAGGTATGTTTAGAACGTGGGATGCAGAGGTGTAAGATTTAGCGGTGGCACATTTAGGGTGATGAGTAACCATGGAATTGTGAAGTGGAAGCAAAGTTCTCTGGACTTGAGGTGGTTAAGACTATGGGTGAGGCTAGGATGCTGCGCTGTCCACCCCACGCACATACAACACACCATCGTGGGATAAGCACGGGTTGTTGACAAGGCTACTGAAGTCACCAGGGTGGTGCTAGGTTAAGAGGTGAAGAGGACAGCTGTGAGTCAGGTACCAAAATCCTCAGGGAACATGGAGGTGTGACCAGGAAGCTGGTCATAAAGGATGACAAGTAAAGGTTGGGAGAGCTGATGGCATGGATCTCAGAGGAGGTGGTCTTGTAGGAGGGTGGAGGAGTGAAGAAAGCGGCCGCCCTTCCCAGCCCCAGCCCCGTCCGAGGGTGTGGGAGGGCTGGGAGCACGGGCAGTCTTCCCTGGGATCCAGAACCCGTGGGAAAAGGTAAGGAGAGCGAAAGAGCGTTCAGTGGTGAAGCTGAGGCCTTAGGGTCGTTTGTCTGCAACAGAACAGGGGTCTCGAGGGCACAGTGGGGTGGGGAGGGGAGGGTAGCAGTGGAGTTCAAACCAGGAAAAAGGAAGCACAGACAGGACTGGGATGAAAGCTCGGGAGAGCACAGATGAACAGAGGGACTTATATTTACGGGAGTTAAGGCTCAGGGCTGGGGCTCTAGGATTAACTGGGCTCAAAAGTCAAGCCAGTACCTGTGAAAATCCCTTAAATTGTGTGTAAAGGACGGTGTGCCTGGTTTGATACAACCCTGGGCCGCCATTCTTT
The DNA here is from genome assembly GCA_963575035.1 of Avahi laniger. Classification (NCBI taxonomy): domain Eukaryota; kingdom Metazoa; phylum Chordata; class Mammalia; order Primates; family Indriidae; genus Avahi; species Avahi laniger. The sequence continues at coordinate 11,482 of CAUYSK010052216.1, forward strand.
GGCACACTAAAGCATGAAAACCACTGATCTAGACTGTCTATGAAATCCCAGCAGTGACTGAGGGAAAGGAGGGGCATTCTACAGCTTTCCAGATCACATGCAGGGTCAATTCCACTTTGATTTAGTATTTAATATAAGATATGATGATTAAAACAGAGTTACAGCCTAACAATCAGGACATAAATTAAGTGTAAACTTCATGTAGCTCCTCCCAACTGATATTCCAGCGTAATGATTCAGGGTCGTATACAGATTGATATAAAAGGACTTTGCTATTCATTGTCCGGTCAGTAACCTATGGCCTCACTCAGAATTCCAGTTGGATCAGCGGTAAAACACTGTTTTGTTCCTTAAAAAAGTTCAGCACTTTCTATGGGAAAGCTTAACCCAAAGGGATGGGAAAATGCAGAGAGGCTCCTGCTCAAGAATCTTTAGTGGCTGCCATTTACCCATAGGGTAAGGTCCCTGTCTTTCCTCACAGTCACGTTTCCCACCTGCTGTCTGTGCCAATTCAGGTCATGGGCTATTCCCAAATCATGGCGTTTGTTAGTGTCACTGCCGTTGCTTATGCTGCTCACTTCCCCTAGAATGCCTCCTCATCCCCACTGGTTTGAGTTAAACCCTCTGCACCCTTCTAAAGCCCAGCTCAAATGTACTCTCACCACGATTTTTTTCCATCTTACCAGCCACAAGTTCATTTCACTTCCTCTGAAATTCTGTGGCATTTGTTACCTCATGCCATTTATTACATATTTTCTCAATATTTTATTGTGAAAATGTTCAAACATACAGAAAAGGTGGAAGAATCATATACTGAACACCCATATATGTACCACTTACATTCTACAATTACCATTTTGCTATATTTGCTTTATCTCATCTCTCTCCATCTATTCATTAATCAATCCATCTTAGTTTTCTGATGCATTCCAAAGTCAGTTGCAGACGGTCAATACACTTCACCCTTAAATACTTCGACATGCGTATTGTTAACTTGAGTTCAATTTTTCTTTCTTTTTTTTTTTTTTCCGAGACAGGGTCTTGCTCTGTCACCCAGGCTGGAGTACAGTGGCGTCATCATAGCTCACTGCAGCCTTGAACTCCTGGCTTCAAGCAATCCTCCCACCTCAGCCTCCCAAAGTGCTAGGATTACAGACATGTTGGTAAAATTTACCAACAACATATCACTTGTTTTTAAGCTGTTTAATAGTGAGAACTGTTTCTTGCTCTGTCCCCAAACACCAACCAAATATCCAATAATGATGACACTAGTACTGAATGATAAACACAATCAAAATAATCATGGCTAATCCACAGCAGGCACTTCCTTTGTTCCAGGTACTGCTCTAAACACTTTACAGGCTTTATTTAATTCTTACAACAACCCTGGGAGACAGGTTCTATAGGTGAGAAACACGAGGCTAAGTATCTGGCCCAGGGTGAACAGCTAGTTCTTTAAGTGGTGGAGACAGAATTGAAGCCCAGCTCCGTCTGAGTCTGGGGCACATACTCTTCACCGCCACCCAGATGGCCTCCCCATTGTCAAAGCCTCACTCACGGAGGGTGACTAACAACATTTATAGAACTTTCAAAGAGTCCACTGCTTTGGACCATCCCTGTCATGGCTTGCATCCATCGACAATAAAGATTTCAAAAATTTTCCCTTTTAACTTTGTGGTGAGGGCATGAGCCTCCACAATGAAGGTAAATGGTGAAGTGAGGAGCCGGCTTCTCCACAGACCTGTCACGGTGGCACCACTGAGGATGTCTTGAACGTCTCGTGACTCACATCCCCCGGCTGCCTGCATCTGCTGTGTGGCTGCCCTGTGTCTCTGGGGCTGGTGCGGGAGGCTGTGGGAGGAGGGCGAGGGAGAGTTCTGAGGCCTGGGAAAGTCACAAGGGCAATTTGGCCAGCAGTCGCCTGGACACTCAGTACAGAAGAAGGCTGATGAGGAAGCCAGAGGGACAATGGGCTATTGTTTCTGGCTGTAGGAGGTTAGTCAGTTTGATACTGGGTGACCCACCATCCCCTCCCACCAATCTGAGTTCTCCTAGAGCTTTGGTTGGAAGTAAAGCAACTGGATTTCAAATGATTTACAGCCCATGTCGGGAGACTGGGGGCAATCCTAGGGCTGGTAAGGGCTGCCAAGACTGATCAGTGATTGACTGTGAGGGCCACCCTCTTGCTCCAATCCCCACTACATACCACTGCCAGATGAACATAACTCTTGAGCACAGGACACCCCTCTTCAGAAGCTTTCCATGAAGCAGTCCGGGCACCAGGTTAAGCACAGGCTATAGCCCTACAGTATGGCCTAAACCTAACTTTCTAAACCAGGACAGCTTGTTGAATACTAATTACAAAGAGAATTAATAGAATTTACATATACAGAAAGAGCTCTGTGATCAAATAGGTTGGAAAGCCATTGGATTAAACCAAGATTAACCCATTTCTTTTTCTTTTTTTTTCTTTTTTGAGACAGAGTCTCAATCTGTCATTCTGGGTAGAGTGCAGTGGTGTCATCATAGCTCACTGCAACCTCATACTCCTGGACTCAAGCAATCTTCCTGCCTCAGCCTCCTACGTAGCTAGAACTACAGGCACACACTACCACACCTGGCTAATTTTTCTATTCTTAGTAGAGATGGGGTCTCGCTCTTGCTCAGGCTGGTCTCAAACTTCTGAGCTCAAGTAATCCTTTCACTTTGGCCTCTCAGAGTGCTAGGATTACAGGTGTTAGCCGCCACACCCAGCCAACCTATTTCTTTAAGTAGAACTTCTCAGAGTCCCACTAATGTGCATGATAAAATGTCTGAGAGAATGCAATATGGCCCCAGTTTTTTCAAGAAGGATCTTGAGAGACTAGTGTTCCAAAGAAAGTATGCTATCTTAAATAGCATTCCCAATGTAGCCACCCCTGAAATCTAACCAGTTCTTCTGGGCCTATTATGGCTACCACAGAAATGCACTGTTCAGATCTGCTGTGAGGATCAGTGGGCTGACCATCCCAGCTGCTGTGCTATGGATCCACTGACACCACGCAGGGTGCTCCCAGTTGATGACTGAGTATGGCAGATATAATGCATGTCCATCCCTGCAAAACATGGACTCCTCTACAGGCAACTTTAGCTTGAGGATGACCCTTTGTTCTGGCTGAACTTTCTCAGAACGGTGTTACCATCTGAGACTCTTCCTACAGTATATACCTACCTTCCTTCCTTCCATCCTCCCTCCCAGTTGTAAGTTTCTCCTGCTTTTTCTCCTTTGTCCTTTGCAGGCATATCCCTCTGTAAATCTCTTGTACATCTAATTCCATTTGGCATCTGCTATTCAGGGGACCTGCACTAGCACACCTACCTCAAATGTGTTCAGAAAATCTTTCCAGATCCAGCTCCTTTGGGAGCGCCTTGTCATTTTATGCCATCTACTTTTCATGTTGTGCATGGAGAGGCCTCCCAATGCAGTAGGGAAGCCCGTGGATTCTGGAAGACAGGGACCCAGGTTCGAATCCCAACTCTGTTGCTTACTAGCAGTACAACCTTAAGGGAGTTCCTCAACAAGCTATAAAATGAGGGATGATATCGCTACCTTGCAAGGCCTACAAGGATTAACTGAAATGTTAAAGCACTGAGCATAGAGAAGGTGCTCAATGAGCAAAATGATGATGATTGCTTACATCATTTGGGTTTTTCCTACTTTCCCCTATTAGACTGTAAACTCCTGCAGCTAGTCAGTGTGACGTTCATCTTCTTCGACACCCCTGAAGGGCCTGAAATACAGGCCTTATTCATAGTGGGCCAACAAATAGCTGTTAAATCGACTGGGGAACAAGTGGCCATTTGCAGAAGCAAAAGGGCATCTCAGAGAAGAGGGGCAGAAGAGCCCATCAGGAGAAGCAGGCAGGGAAATGTAAATATACAAAATATATAATACACATATAAAATATAAAATCTATATTTTATATAAAATATAAAATCTATGTATATATGTACATATTGAATATACAAAAATATATAAAAGAACTGTGAGTTCAGAAATAACTGCCGACCAAAGGGCTGGGAAGACCACAGGTGTGCTCAGGGCCCCTTCACAGAAGTGGTGCTCTTTAAGCCCTGCTAAATACAACCTGGAACGGCTATTTAATAATAGCAGTGAAAGCCTCATACCCAAGCTCAAGGAAGTTACCGTAATGCTGAGAACTACGTACCCAACTGTGGCCCAGCCTCTGTCCCAGGAGCCCAGAATTGCTCTCTGATGGGAAGGGAGGCTATTTGCACACCTACCTTGGCTCTTCCCAAAGTCTCATTAGTTCCTTGAAACCACAGCTCCAGGAAAATTTATCAAAGAGCAGAAAAGTCACGGCTGGAGGAAATACCTAAGGCCCTGTTTTGGTGGCATAGCCTAACACTGATGCTCTCCTCGCTTTCCTAAAAGGCAAAAGTGCTCATGCGTAGCAAGGTGTCCTCCTCCAGCTAACCCTCTTCTGTTCTAACAGGATGATCCTCCATGACCAGTCAGTCTCTGCTCCTCCTCATTCCAGGCCCTTACGCGACAAGAAAGTTCTATGTGTATGTACGTATATATAGATGTGGGCTTCTGAGGTGGTTGTTTTGGGGGCCTTTTGAAGGGGGAGAAGACGGAAGGGGTGCCTGTTGAGAGTCACGGCTGCTGCCACAGCTCCTCTACAAGTAGAAAGCCACCAGGCTCAAGGGGTTCAAATGTAGCAGCCAAAATGTATAGGGATGCCTCCCTCACCTCCTCCAAAACAGCATCAATTTCTCTGCGTTTCCAGCAATTTTATGAGACAAGCTACAAAGACACACAATTTGGATGAATAACTCTGCTCTCTGCAGTGCCAAGAACTTCAAGTGTATTAATTCAGAATAACTAGGTCCAGCTGACGAGAGTTGGTTTGACTGAATCATAAAGCATATTGAAAGAGATTCAGTTTTATTACCTTTAGGAATCTAGTGGAACTATGCTAATAAATTACTTCTCAGTATAGGTCTTAAGGGAAATTTGTTTTAATGAAAGGATAAGAATATTTTCTACTTCAGTCCATCCATTGTTTATATGGAAAGGGTTAGTTGTCAGGTGTTTAAGGATACTTGCAATGCTTGCTCTTGTTTAACATCATGGTATTTTAGGTTAACAAACCATATGTTTATAAATGGTATAAAATAAACTATTCGACTTGCCATTCCCTCGAAATTAGTTAAGTCAATTAATCTGTCAATTAATGCCTCAATGGCTCTGTTAGCATGAAATCAAAAATCATTATATCCATCGCTCAAAAGGAACACTCAGCTTTCACGTGGTCTATCTTCCAGCCTGAGGGGTATCCCTATTCTTCCAGATTTCGTGACCCACATTCCTTTCTCTTTCCCTCCCTTCTACAAATGTTCATTAAGCAACTAGTATGTGTTAGACACTGTGCTGGGGACTAATTAATAATCGACAGTCTAGAAAGGGAGACCAAGATGAACAAGTGTTACAAAGTGCTGCAAATGCAAGGATAGCCGTATGAACAGAGGGCAGTGAGGTTACTAAGGAGGCAGTCTACCACGGGAGCATCGTGAAGGCCTCGGAGTTAGAAGGATTCTTCAAAATGGAGGACGTGTTTGTCAGGCAGACAAGGAGGAGAAAGGACATCAAGGAAAGATGCTCAGGCATGTTACTGCATGGCATGTTCAGCAAACTGCAAATAACATGGCAAGAAAGGGCATTACAATGGATGGGATATTAGGGGAGAGGTTACTTAGCAAGACCATGCTGGAGAGGTCAGCTAAGGCCAGCCTGGAACATACGAAAGACAGCGCCTGCTCAAGTTCTACCTCCTTCATGAAATTATAAGCATAAAATGATAGACATATATGCCCCCCTGTGGCTTAGCCCATATGCCCAGCCATACCATCACCAATCTCTCCAGTCCAGATCGAAGGGGTGCATGGGTTGGCTGTCCTCAGTACTGGGCCCACATCACATCTGGAATATCATATTTAGGGCCTCGGTGACAAACTCGGGGCATCGATGAGGTAGAAGAGTAAATCTGGTCCCTGTTACTCCACGTTGGCCACAGGCAGAAGTCTAAAACTGTGATTTCTTAATTAAAAAATTTTAAAATCATAATGTGTCGGCCCACTTAATTTCAGGCAAAGCCAAGTGAGAATGCTCCAGTGAAATTGCATTTAAAATCCTACAGCCTCAGAATCAAGACCAGCCTTGTGAAAACAGACTTTAGGGAGAAGTGAACTTGGTGGAGGGAGGGCCCCGGTGGCACCAGGCCCCTGGGCCGGGGTGGGCTGACCTCTGGGTGGCCAAGTGCATTTGCTAAAATAAATCGGGAGTAGTTGTTTCATCTTAGCCAAGATAAGGAAGAAGATACATGGCAAAGGAAAGGAAAGGAACATTCTTCTTCCCTTCCTTACGCACAGGAGTGGTCATCTACACTAAAGCAAAGGTTCCTTATCACAGGAAGAACATTTTCCTTGACCTGTAGGTGCTTTTGTATTCATCTCAAATGGAAAACAAAATTCTGAACTCAGAGAAATTAAAAGAAGATTCAACACAGAGAAACCCCTAAGATGCAGTTATCCTGCCAACTTCTCCAGGAAGAAAGAAGCAACTAATGTGGGTCTTCTGCTGCTATTTGCTTAATTACAAAGAAATTATTTTGCAAGCTGAAGACTGATGTTTCATCTGAAACAGGTGCTTAATTGGTGGCATTCGTGAATTCTTTACCTTTTGTTCCAAACAAGAAGACTAAATAAATAGCAAGTATCAATGAAAAAAATATATATCAGACTTCAAGACAGTGTGGGAACAGGATATCAGCTAAGAAGACTGGAAAAATATACTCTGACCTCTTAGTGCAGTAGAGCCAGACTTTTCAAGGTACAGGAGGCTTTAGGAATAAAACGTTAGGGGTATCTGTTATCTTTTGCCACCTAACCAACCATACGAAAACTTAGTGGCAGAAAACAATTGATGTCAGAAGACATCTATGATGCTGAGCATTGATTAGACAGTTCTTCCGGTCTCTACTTGGCTTACTCAAGCAACTACATCAGGCCTGGGCTCAGCTGGGCTTCTTTCTCCTTACAGCATGTTTTATCCCAAGCTCTTTCATGGCATGGCAGTTTCAGGCCAATGTCCCAAGAGGATGAAAGTGAAAGGTGCAAGGCCTCTTGATGTGATGAGTCACATGACATCACTTCCATCAAGTTTTATTAGTGAAAGCAAGCCACAAGGATAGTCCTTACAATGGTTGAGGAAATGGACTTCATCTCTTGATGGAAGGAGTGGTGAAGTCACCTTGCAAAAGAGCACACAATCTACCCCAGGGGACTTGGTGCCCACTGCAAAAACTCCTGCATGATGTGGGGTGAATGCAACAGGGCTGAAAAGCAAAAATGTCTTTCCTGGGCTCCTGACCATGCAGAGCACAGGACACTGGAAAAACTGAGGGGCAGGGTGGCCAAATTTCTACAGTCTCAACCAAAGCCTTTAATGAGTACAGTTTAGCGGAGAACAATCTAGCAGAAAGGGCTCGACAGGGAAAAACTCAGTGCCAGCAAGAGAGCCTTCTATCAAAAGAGTACACACTGCTTACCCATACATTCTGACTGCAATAAAGCTCAGTTTTCGGAGAGGTTTGGTTCAGGTATGGTAATTAACCAAGTGATAGTATTAATATAACTTTAAACTCCAAGGACACCTTTTCTTTTTTATATCTGGGATCTATTTAATATTAACTCACTGTCTTCTTTCAAGCACCTTGTGAAGTGAGAACAGGGACTCTTATTCCTCTTTTAGAGACCAGGAAACTAGGGCCTAGAGGGACTATCCTCCAGTTCCCCAGAAGGTTGGCACCGGGGCCAGGTTTCTCGTAATTCCCTATCAGGTCTCCGGCCCACGCTAGGGCACTGTCCTTATCCTGCTGCCCGCTGAGGCCTCCCTACCCATCTCCTTCCTGCAGAGGTTGTTAACCCATTCCCTGCGAATGTGATGTCTTCAGTTCTTAATCCTAAATTCAGCATCTGAGGCTCTGAATAAATAACTGGGGACCAGGGTAGAGATTTGTGGGCAGAGGAATCACCCAGGCAAGGGCAGCTTATCAGAGATTTGGGAAGGCGACATCCAAAAAAGCCCACTTACTCTGCAGGTTAAGTGTAACTGACCCTACTATTAAATACCTTTGATAATAATAAGGCAAGTTACAAGGTGGATATCACTTTTCAAAGTGCTTTTACATTATGAACTCAGTACATGTTTATAATGTGGTAATAATAACACTTATGATGTGCCAGCTGTTTTACATCTTTTGCAAGTATTAACTCATTAATCCTCATAATAACTCTACGAAGGTAAGTATGATTACCACCTCAAAACTGAGAGAGAGAGGTTAAGTAACTTCCCAAGGTTATATAGCAAATACATGGAGGAGGCAAGATTTGAATCCAGGCACTTGGCTTCAGAGTCCATGTCCTTAACACTACTCTGCTCTCCTGCCTTCCAAATATTATCATCCATTATATCAAAGAGGAAATTGAGACAGAGTGGTTTGGTGACTTGGCTGATCTCACAGCCCCATTACATCATGACCGGAGACAGAACCCAGGTCTTCCCCGTGTCAGCCAAGCCCTATCACAGTGTGACAGCTGAGGTTAGCAGCCATTTCTATTTTACATGGTTTTCCTAACAGGAAGGATTGCAGGGGGCGAGGGGTGGAGTCGAGAGTGGGAGGCCAACAGCATGCTGATATTTTCCTTGAGAATGGCTAGTTTAGAAGTTTAGAAGCAGAAGGAGGATGAAGCTGTGTAAATGGGAGCTGCTTAGTGAACTGACCCCATAAGCTAGTTCCCAAAAACATGGGCTTGGCCAAGGGAGGGCCAAGGGAGGTGGTGCTCCCGGTGCCTATCTATGAAGACACCCAGCAATGTGTAGGGAGAGAGGACACGACATATTACATTGACCCCCACTTCTCCCACCAGATGCCATTTACCCCCATTTCACTACTGCCCAGAAAAGGCAAATTAACTCTGCCCTGCTGCCTAGATTAGAAGCTCATCTGTTGCTTTCCTTTTAGAGCCCTCCAAGAGAATGCAGCTACCAATTCCCACTGATCTATCGAATGGGCTAAGGGTTACCTCCACCTCTGGCAAGCCCTGTTCCAAACAAGGCTTAACCCAAAAGTCCCCGTGGATGCCACAACGCAGATACCTGACCGCTCAGGAACTCTGGTTCAGACTGGCAGGGTCGTACTCGAGGCTAGGCTCTTTCCACTCCTGGCTAGAGCCTAACCTCCCCACCATGAGAAGGTGGGGGTTCTACTCTAGCTCTGGTGGATGAGGACAAAGTATTTCATCAAGGCTAGATTGTTCTCATCTCAGAGCCAACAGCCTTATCATCACTTCAAATGTTTTTTCCCTAATTGCCCTTACTGGTCTTTGCTCGGATTCAGAATACTGTCAGATTGTGAACTGGTGCATTTCTGCTCCTGAATATCATGACAGAATGGGGTCAGCAGATCTAGTTCCGGCCACCAGAGAAACAAGAGTTCAAGATGAAACGGGGGAAGGATAAAACTGTCCCTATTCATAGATGATGTGATTGTGTATGACTATGTAAAAATTCCTAAGGAATCTGCAAAAGAACTCCCAGAATTAAACAATGTGTTTGGCAGTATCATAGGATAAAAGGTCAACATCCAAAAATCAATTGTATTTCTACACACTAAAAATGTACAGTTGGAAACCAAAATGAAAAGATGGAATGAGGAAATAAAAACTAAGCAGTACTCATTTGGGTGGAGTTTTACAATTTACAGAGTACAGTACTTTCACAACAGTCTGAGGGAAACACCAGCATTCTCACTCCACCCCATTCTGAAATGCCTTTGGGGGATGGTGCCTCAAACTGTGGGTGTGTTGAAAGGCTCTTCAGGGGACTCTGATCACCTTCTGATAAAGAACCATCTCACTGCCAGCCTCAGCATGACCTGGGGTCCTGTTAGAAATAAAAATTCCTCCCACATTTTCAAAGTCAGGAGGTAGGGTCTAGCAATGTGTTTTAACAAGCCAGGTGATTCTGATGTGCACACTATGGTCAAAGCAGTAACTTCCACAAGTCATTCTGTGCCTAAGTGACAAAGACATATAGGCTGCTGGAGGTTTGTAGCACCCCCTGCTGGTGTCCACCTGCAAAGGTAGCATTTGAGCAGAGGCCCGGAATGAAGCAGGGAAGGAGGGAATTTGGAAATCCAGGGTAGAGGGAATAGCAAGTGCACTGGCCTCTTGGACTCTTCCTCTTGCTTACTGTTTTTTTTCTTTTTTTTGAGACAAGTTCTTGCTCTGTTGCCCGGGTTAGTGTGCAGAGGCTGAATCTCTAAACCAAAAACAAGGTTCTCAAAATTCTAGTTTGTTGAACTGTGAAGTTTTTTATTTAGGTGAAGAAAAGTTAAAAATCCTGCTTCCTGTCATATCCAGCGCTGCCTTGTTCCACTGCACCATTTCTAATATAATGTTGCATTTTGCTTCGGCTCCCCCGCAGCTTCCATTTCCCTGTGCATCCTTCAATTCCTCCATGTTCCTGATGAAGGTCCCAGAAGAGCTTGACGGGATAACAGCCTCCAGGGCCAGGCAAGTTGCCCCACACTGAAGGAGCTGCGTGGAGGAGGCCTTCTCTGCCTTCCTAAGCACAGTGCCACTCTGACTAGAATGCAGATGTGGACGATGGGGATTTGAGTCACTCCTCTACAAAAAACTCAAGTCCCCTAATGGCTTCCTGTGACACTTGAAGCAAAATCTAGTTTTTGCCAGGACCTTCGAGGTCTGTGTGACTGTAGCCCAGTTCATTTCTAACCACTCTTCCCCTTGCTCATTTTTTTTTTTTGAGACAGGTTCTCACTCTGTTGCCCAACCTAGTGTGCAGTGGCATCATCTAGCTCACAGCAACCTCAACCTCCTGGGCTCAAGCGATCCTCCTGACTCAGTCTTCCGAGTAGCTGGGGCTATAGGCACATGCCACCACGCTCAGTTAATTTTATTTTTTATAGAGACTGGGTGTCACTATGTTGCCTAGGCTAGTCTCAAACTCCTGGTCTCAAATGGTCCTCCCACCTGAGCCTCCCAAAGTGTGGGGATTACAGGCCCGAGCCACTGTGCTCAGTCTCCCTTGCTCACTCTTAAGCCAAACTGGCCTCTTTGTTTATAAAACATTCCAAGGCTGCCCCAGAGGCCAGTGCACTTGCTATTTCCTCTACTCTGGATATCCAGATTCCCCGTTCCGCATTCAAGGCCTCTGCTCAAATACCTCCTCTGTAGAAGGGCTTCTTTTAGTGCTATCTCAGGTAGCAAGCACTCCCTTTTCACTCTCTACCCTTGTACCTATTCTGGATTGGGCACTTCAGAAAGCTGGGGCAATTCGGTATCTTAATATTTATGAAGCAGTACTTACGCTTGTCAGTCAGGAGAGAGGGATGTATGGTTATTTTTGTTGTTGCAGAGTGTCTTTATTGCTGTTCAGGCATAATTATGAGTGAAGATGATCCATTAGTCATGCACAGCCCTTGTCTGATGTTGATATTTTATAAAATTGTTTATGTTCAGTAGGAGAATGCCACTGTACCCAGGCCAGTTACTAGCTGACAGTTGTCAGGGATGCTTTTTTCTTTCTCATACATTTCTTTATCGTCTAGAAAGATTCTTGAAGGCAGGGACTTTGTTATGTTTACCACTGAAACATCAGCACTTAAACAATGCCTGACATAGAACGGATACTACATAAATGTTTAATAAATATTCTTTCAAAACATCTTCCATACCTCAGATCCTACACATCTGTAATGGAGCCCTCCATCTGCAACAGGTAAATCTGGGTCCTTGAAGTGTCTCCTAGGTGATGGCAGGGCCAATAATAGCTGCTGGCAGGCAGACAGGTATTAACATTACCCTTTACAGAACTTTAAAGGAGAGAGAACAAGTCAGTCCTCCTGACTCTCTGTTGGACTAGATAGGACTGAGTCTCCTGCCAGTACTCAGGAAAGACAATTATGAGAAAAACTGCTACTTTCCAATGGCAAGAGATGGCCAAGTAAAAGTCTATGCCACAAATTAAACGGGAGAAACACTCCTGAATCTGCCACATCATCTTCCTTTTCTCACTCAGCATCTTATACAGACTTTTAACAAAATATATGACATAGTCTGCAGTTTAGTCCTCCAGAAAGATTTGCATACCACGTTGTCACCATTCCACCATTCCCTTACTATATTACTATTTTTAAAATACTTACACGGCTAATTTTGTAGAAAAGGGAATTAGGATACCATTTTTTAAACCTATCGGACTGGCAAAAATAAATTGCTTTGGCAATGGTGTAGATTACCAGGCAAACTCATGCATTACTAGGGGAAGAGTAAATTGGTACATCCTCTTTTGAGGTCGACCTGACAACATCTAACAAAATTTAAAGTGCACAAAGCCTTTGACTCAACAACTTCACTTTTTGTAATTTATTCTACAGGTAAACTTGCACATATACAAAGTAACATACTATTGTGGCACTATTTGAAAAGTAAACAATCTAAATGTTCATCTTTCAGGGAATAAGTAAACATATTATGACATCCATACAACAGAATATCATGCTGCCATTCACAAAAATGAAACAAATCTCTCTCTTTTTTTTTTGAGACAGGGTCTTGCTCCATCTCCCAGGTTAGAGTGCAGTGGCATCATCACAGCTCACTGCAGCCTCAAACTCCTGGGCTCAAGGGATCCTGTTGCCTCAGCCTCCCAAGTAGCTGGGACTATAGGTATACGCAACCACACTTGGCTAATTTCTCGATTTTTTTTTTAGACACAGGGTCTCTCTCTTGCTCAAGCTGGTCTCCAACTCCTGGCTTCAAGTGATCCTCCTGCCTCAGCCTCCCAAAATGCTAGGATTACAGGTGTGAGCCACCACACCCAGCCTCATTCTTTATGTGCTTATATGGAGAGGATGCTAATATATCATGTGACGAAGAGGAAAGCAGCTCCAGACAGTGGGGACCTGGCCTGGTACCATCACCTAGAACTTGGTGGTGCTGGAAGCTGGCCTGGCACTCTCAGCTAGGCCTTATTGTTCTCTGGTTGAAATCAAAAAATTTCACAGAACATCAACACCAGACAAGGAGACCTGTGACTGTGATGAATCAAGGCAAAAACAAGACTACTCAGTAATCATGTCTGAACACAGATTAAAAACATGAATATTATTAAAACCACAAAAATGACCAACCATCACTCTATCTTGGCTAATATGAGTGACTGCTGTTTCATTTCTTTCACCTTGTTAAGATTTATTAAGATATATAATTATAGAAATGCCCCCATGCCCGGAAAGCCTCTAATCCAGAGCAAATTCCCAGTTCCTTAAAACCTTCCCCCAAAACCACCTAACCCAAGCCCGTAACATATTCTTTCCAACACTCTCCCACTGAGATGCTCTACAGTTCCCCATGGTCTGCCTTCTCCTCCACTGCAGTGAACAATATACCCAACTTATTCAACTGAGGTGTGTCCATGGTCTTTGGCGGAAGGCATTGGCACACGTTAAGTAAAATAAGCAAGGTGCAAAACCATGTGTATATATGCATATGCTACAATTTGTAAAAAATAATGTACAAATTTAAAATTTATGTATATGCATAAATTTTCCTTTGGAAAAATACACAAGAAACTAGTCAAATATAGTTGTCTCTTGGAAAGAGAACTAAAGCCTGAGGCATAGGAGTGGGAGGAAAACAGTTTTCAGTGTGTGGTTTGTTATCATGTTTATGAATTATTTATTTAAAATTAATAATTTTTCAAAAGATAATAAAGACTCACGGGTGCCACTGTGGAATCACAAGTAAAGAAAATTTAGAATCTTGCTTAGACAGCTGTGCTTATCAAATTTCTGCATGTGAGACTTCAACTATGTTGCAGTCCCTCAAATTGCATCACTACTGCCAAGGTGCTCTCTGGCTGAGCCTTCAAAATCAGTCTTCATGGAAGAATAGGTTCAAATTTCATGTACTTTGACCTCTTCTTCATGAAGGCTGCCGATTAGTCTATATCAAAAACCATTAGGTACAGATACTCTCTTCAAAGTGTGATCCAGGGCTCTTAAGGCTGGAATATGAACAAGTCAGGGTGGTTTTGTATTTCTGGCTCTCGTAGGGAGACCTGTGAGCTGAGAACATACAGCATTAAAATATCATGCTACTCTAGCAGAGGCCCTTAAAGCTATCATTTGGGTGTCTTTAAAGTTACAGCTGAAGGTGCTAACTGAAATCCTGAGGCTCTCTCTTACCCCATCACCCTCCTCCTAATGTCTCTGCTGGAGCCGGCTCCCACTCCACTTCGTACCTGGCAGCCCAGCAAGCCAATGGGTAGGTTAGGTGCAATTTTGGATATAGGGTATATATATCCTAGATTCATATTACATGAGCCAGTAGCAGTAGCAGCTCATTTGTTTGGTACCTTGATTTTCCCTGGCTGAGGGCAAAGGCTTCCTATAAGCTGTGCTCAGTCCTGGTTGCTTTACCTACTATCTTGCCATCTTTAGTCTTCCTTTCATCTCAATTTGATCTTTTAAATCCTTTCTACCACCTTACTCTCTCTTCTTGACTTACACTTCTCCCTTTACCTATTCCTGTTTTACAGAACTGCTTATACCTACCCACAACGTAGCTGCTGGCATTAGGCATTCCCACTGCTT
>CAUYSK010052217.1:0-26836 GCA_963575035.1 Avahi laniger
AATTTCTTTCTATTTTTGGTAGAGACGGGGTCTCGCTCTTGCTCAGGCTGGTCTCGAACTCCTGAGCTCAGAACGATCCGCCCACCTCGGCCTCCCAGAGTGCTAGGATTACAGGCGTGAGCCACCGCGCCCGGCCCGGAAATTTCATAATTTTTAACATGGTAAATTATTTGCTTCATATTTATATTTCTGTTAATTTATGTATATACATACATAAATCACTTATATTATAAAATATATAAATCTCTCTATATACATTATATATATGCATGTGTGGGTGTGAGTGTGAGTGTATGTATATAAATTGCTTTTTTCAGGAATAGGAGATGATGCATTAAAAATTACATATTAAAAGTACATATTTCCTAACACTTTGGGAGGCCTAGGCGGGCGGGTCGTTCTGAGCTCAGGAGTTCAACATCAGCCTGAGCAAGGGCGAGACCCCATCTCTACCAAAAATAGAAAGAAATTAATTGGACAGCTAAAAAAAAAAAAGTACATATTGATATAGGGGTATTTGGATAAGTTGTATAAGATTAACTAATTGTATATGAAATTCAAGCTATACTTTATTAAGTATTTTTCAGGTTACATTGTTGGTATGTTATCTAATATTTTTGTATTAGTTTATTTATTTTACTAGTACCCCTATAAATATACATTTGATTGGTTTCATTTTAGGAATAAATCAGAACAACAACTTTCTATGGCATATAAAACCAATTCTTCTAGATATTAGTACTCTCACATACTGAAACACACATCTATGTAAACACTCAAGCAAAATCATCTAAAGTAGTACTGACATACAGTCAGGACAAGAAAACTGAACTTAACCCTGGAATGTGCCAATTTTTTGGTTCTTAACATGAAATGGGAGGAAGATTCCAAGTAGAAGGAAAAGAAGCATTTACATATCAGAAAAGGAGCAGGGGGATTGAAATTTGCCATATGAAGGTGGGTTGAATGTCAAATCTGTTAATATTTGTAAGGCATATGGAACATGCATGATACACATGAAGTGCCATATACATACATGTTAAAAAATTAAGTGTAGAACAATGAGTAAAATTATTGTGAATTGAAATAATTAAGAACACTATTCTTCTGTTATGTGTAGTGTAGATTAATCTGAAATAAATGTAAAATCAGAGACTACTGTATAATCCATTCATGAGTTAATATAGAATATATTTAATCAGATAACCCTTTTTAAAAAAATTTACCTCAAAGATCAACTGGTATTGTTTAGAACTCCCTAAAGTAGTGAATTTCTTTTAAATCGATTGAAATAATTCTATGTAAATGTTGGTTTGAGTAAAAAATGAATTATGAGAAGGAAATTTGACAATAGGAGAAAGCATATGAAGTCATAGAATAAGCCATTAAAATTAAAATACTGTTACATATAATTTATATGGTGTCTATGGTGTTAATAACTGTGAAACCAGAAAACAGGTGACAACCTGCTTATGGGAGGTAAACCAAATTACAATGCATCAGCTGAAAAAGCTAATGCAAAACATTATAATAGTACTATTACTTGAAAACTTTGTTCTATAATTTTTATTCACATAACATGATACACAGAAGGAGGCAATCATAACATGCAAAAATTTCTACTTGAAATAGATTAAGTTCCATAATCATATTGGACTTCTAACATATACAAGCACAATTTCTGTAACCAGGAGAGGCAGCCTGCTTGCCTTTTAGTGATAAATGCTCTGATTTTGTGTGTCATTACTTCTCATTTCAAATGTTGGAAGGATGTAATAATTTGATAACGAATGAAAACATCTTTAAGCACATAGTTGGATGCAAACAGCAATTGATAATCTTCTATATTTATTTCATTTAATTCCATTTATGGTTGCATTTATAATCAAGAGGAGAGTGAATGAATGATTCTTGGGCAGATATACCAACATAACCTCAAAAATATTGGGAAAATCTAATAAAATGAAAAGTGTGTTTAAATGTTAGTGTTTCAAAAAAAACATTATATTTATATTTAAAACATTTTTTATTAGTAAATTAGAGCAAATCTATTGAAAATGTTAAGTCAAAAGTGAATTTAACCAAAACATAAATCTGAGGCAAATGGCATTATGAATGACTTTCAGCTTAACTACTCTTTGAAATATGCTTCTAGCTGCATATAACAAATGCGGTAATATACAGGATAGCAAATCATTCAACATTTCTCTAAGATAAAAACTTATTATGGAAATAGAATGTCATAAAACAAGGCTCTCAAGTCAGTATAAATAATGAATCCTAAATATTAACCCAAATTGCAGTTCTTATGTTTTGTTAGAGGCTATGTTCTGTCTCACTGAAATGTATTGCTTCTACTGCTCTTGTACATGGATGCAATTTGAATAAAAACACATTGTGCTTAATTGAGCAGCTAATTATATGAAAATGGCTGCCAGTCAAGCAGCAGTAATTGGCTATTTTCAAAATAAACAATGGTTTAGAGAATTTGACTTTTTTCTCTACAATTTGTATATAGACAATTCCATAATTGCTATTCTTGATATAAGTTCAAAATGTAATGACTATATGCTATTAATGTTAAAATGAGAGCTCATTTTACATTTTTACTGAATTACAGTCAATGAATAGTAAAATGCTTTACACATAAAATATTTGGCTCAAAATAGATATTTTTAAAAAAGATATCCATATTGTACCAAATACTTGATATTGTCAATCTTGATTTTCTAATATTTTGCTTCTGTAGATACAGAGCCATTAAAATTCTAAGGCACATCTATTTTCCCTCAAAACATAAAAAAATAATAACAATATTTTATAATATTTCTTTCTATAATTCTTGGACCTAGAAAAATATTTATTGTTGATAAAAATTAAAGATGCCTATCTGAGCATTTCAAATACTGTATTTCCTCTTTCACATATAACATGTATTTCAAGGGATTTTTCTTATTGTGAGCTGAAAAAAAACAAGTTCTTTCTGTTACTATACATGGAATTAAAAGCACTCATATGATTCTAAAATTTGAGGACTTTGAACTCTTTGCAGTATAGCACATGAGGATCTTCAATGACCTGCTACTTTTCAGCAACATGTCCCATCACTCTTTTATGTCCGCTAATGCAGTGATTTAATATCCAAGTAGAAAACTACTTTTATTTCCTTAAATACATCATAATATCTCTTGCCTTAATATTTTGGATATGCATGCCTCCCTCTGACCTAGCTATTGAGACAGGCCTCCAAAATTTCGTGGTAATGGTGAGACCTAGAGCAATGGAGGCCGTAGTGTAGCAAATAACCACGCAGCACAGAGGGGCATGATCACCCTAATGGACAGCAGCCTGAGGAAGTTATAAGAATCGTTTGAAACTAATAGATCTTTGGTAGTGGCCAGTTGGTCCTAAAAGTGAAATAAATCAAGAACCTTCTGAACTTTTATTTGATTTGTATATGGAAAAATTTCTCTATGTATTGTGATTGGAACTCTAACATACCAAAGCATTATTTTTTATGTATGCTAAAGTGAACACAAAATTTATCAAATAAAATTAGCATAATTATTGATCAGTTTATGAAGGCATAGATAAGTTTCATGAGCAAGTTTCTCATAATTCCATAGCTAACTCCAGCTACAGTTGTCCCTCTCCTAAACCCATATTTATAACATTAATTTAAGTTGCCTAAAACTCATTGATGAAGGAAGAAACAGCGCAGGCCTAGCTTTCAGAGAGATTCAAACAGTTTGCTGGCATGACTTGAATGTGAATGGTGCAGCATCACAGCATTGCTCAAGATGGTTCTGAAATACTTCAGGAAAAGAAATCTAACCAGTGGATAGGTATCTATGAAATTCACTTAGTAATTCTCTTTTCCTGAAAGGAAAGATGGCTGGAGGTATAGATCTATGGCTGACTTAGAGGAAATAGTCAAAGACTTCAAAAGAAGATCAGAGAAAAAAACAAAGTTGTATAATTGATGATAAGGAGATCTGGGAATGATATGTGTACAGATTTCTGAAAATGATATACAAGACTGTGGATATTTGTGAATATGTGAATATTTCTGCTTGCACCAGGGAAAGCCACTGAGAAGGAGTGTGCCATTAATGAAGTGGACAAGACAACTCATTCTGTATATTTCAGCAAGCCCCTTTATTATCAAACTCTAGCCCTTTGCAGTAAGTCTCAGAAGCAATGGTAGTAGGAGCTAGGTGTGGTGGTGCAAACCTTTAGTCCCAGTTACTTGAGAACCTGAGGTGGGTGGATGGCTACAGCCCAGGAGGGGTCAGTCATGGCAGCAGAGTGAAACTTTGTCTTAAAAGGGGCGGTGGGGTGGGAGGAGAAGCAATGGGAGCGGAATGAAGTCAGTGCATGTACACCCAAAGGCCTTTTCTTACCTACCAATAGCAAAGGTTAACACGAACTAACTGATATGGCTGCTTTCCTTGGGAACAAGCTAGCCACTTGGTGGCAGATTGATTATATTGCATCTTTTCTATCGTGGAAGCGGGTAGCATTTGGTTCTGAAGGGAATAATTACTTAATTTTTATCTGGATTCACATTTCTTGCCCAAAATGCTTCTATCAGCAATATCATCTGTAGTTCAGGGGGCACCTTATTTACCTCCTAGAATATTATGTGGAATTAATTCTAACCACGTAGTTTATTTTACAGAGAAAAGGCATGTCATGTTGCTTCATGCTCATGAAATTCACTGGTCTCACTATGCCTCTATAACCCTGAAGCAACTGGCTTCATATGACATTGGAACTGCCCATAGAAGACTTAGCTAGAACACCATGTATAGTTTGTGTGCTCTTTCATAAGATACATGTTGTATATTCTGATCTATCTATTTATATATATATAAATATATATATAAATATATATGTATAGGGGGAGAGAGAGAGAGAGAGAAAGAGACAGAGAGAGAGAGAGTTTAGACCTATAATGCTATCATCTATATATATCATTTAGCCACAGGTCTAGAAATTAAAGGGTAAAGGAAGAAGTGGTTGTCATTATTACCCCTCATTATCCACTAGAAAAATTGGTTTAGAGATCTTAGTTCTCAAAGGAGAAATTATTTCACTTGAGGACAAAACATGGTTTTCATTGAGCTAGAAACAAAAACTGCCTCCTGGCCACTTTGGGATGCACATGTCACTGAACTTTAAAGAATGGGGTTGCTCTATTATCTTGATGATTGACCCTAATTATCAAGTGGGAATTGGGTTGCTACTGTATGATAGAGGCAAGAGTTAGTAAGCATGAAATTCAGAGGGATTCTCTGAGTTGCTGCTTAGCACTAGCATGGCAAGAAGTTAAAAATACTGAAAAGCTGCAAAAACTTAACACAGTGAAAACCACTAATAGCATATGTATTTCAGAAATAAAAATAGTTTTTATCTGATAAGTTAAATAATTATAAACATATTAGGGGCTAGCTGAAGTCAAAGAGAAACTAGAAGTAAGGATACAAGACAAAAATAAATAATACTGACTCCTGATAAGGGCCTGACAAGTACAGATGAGGACTGCTGTGGTTATGTATATTATCATCCTAGCTTTGATATGTATATGTTTGTTGATATGTTAATACTATATGTAAATGTTTGCATATAGCAGTAACATACTTTATTATATATATATTAAATATACATACACATGTAAACTATACATATTTCCTTAGTATATATATAAAGTACAGATTCCTACTATTATCATGCTATATTATATACATATATTATCATTAGTAATATATATCAATGTATTATCATAAATTATTTATAAATTTGTATGAATGTTTATACCTCCCAAGGCTGTTATAAAAGATTATAATAGCTAATTGGTGGGGAATATTCACAAGAGGCAGGGAATATTCTCTTGTTCTGAATAATAAACTAAATAATTACATTAAACATCAAATTTACACATTGCAATTTAAGTAACCACGAACTGCTCTGCTTAATGTGTGAACAAGTAGCCACATAAAATCACAGTTTATATAGGGATGTTATCTTTGTGTTTTAAAAAAAATTAAAATAAATGTAAACATTTCATTTTTCTTTTAATATTGTTGTATGCATTAGTAATGATGAAATAGGAATAAACAGAGAGTTATAGAACCCTGTTTGGTACTTCCATCTGGAAGGTATAGTGAGGCATTTCAAATATTGGAAGCTGGACATTATGAAACATTTAAAAAGAAAGTAGAAGTTATATTCTTAAGTCTGTTAATAGGAATGACAGAGAGACAATTTTTAGATGCATGAAATGAATCAAACCCAAATAAATCTACTGGGAAATGAAACTTATCAAGAATATGATGATTCTATCTCATTTTTAAAAATTGTATCAATTTTGCTTTTTACATTTTTTTTCTTTTGTATTTTCTTTTGTATTATCTAGTCAAAAATAATGTTTGGGTTTTTTTTTTAATTTGTGCTAAATGAATATACTTGTACTATTTCTATTAAAACCTTGGACTTGGGATTCTACTTAAATCAGTGTCAATATTATCTTAAAAATATATTTCATGATTTAATATAGATTTACACATAAATGTTCATTAAAACACTAATTTGAAACTTTAGATGTTTTTGGAGTGAAAAAAATCATTGACTGGAAACTAGCAATTAGCTTAGAAATAATAGTTTGAATAGTGTTGATTAAATTTCTTACTTTTTAAAATTGATTTGAATTTCCCTCAGTCATGCCTTTTAAATTCATTTCTTAACATAGTCACTGTTGTTCTCTACCTTAAAAAATTTGCTTGACTATTATTTATCTTATGATTAGTACCTGAATACTATCGCCAAAGTGATTGAACAAGTGACCTGCCTCAATACCTTTAATGTACTTCCATCCAATTGCAGAAGCTGAGCTCAGCATACATTTATTTAGTTCTTTTTACGTAACTGGCACTGTGCCAGATGTTGTACAGATGTGTGTGTGCCCAAAGATGAAAACATAATCTTTTCCCTATAGGACATACTTGCAATAATGATGACGTTACCCAAGAAAGAGAATGTAGATTAAGGGTGTTGGTCTCGAGGAAAATTGTGTGGGAAACAGAATTAATGAGTATATAAGCATATAAAATTATTGACATCGTCGTCAGTAATAGTGAACGAATCAGTGTTCCTTCTATCAGAATGTGCTAAGAAAAAAGAATCACCAGTATCTGAATTGGCATTCCAAAGGTAGTCTCTCTTGAACAAAAACTTCTTTCTTTAAAAATGAAAGGGTGTGCTGAGTGTCAATCAATGTTAATGACAAGCAAAATCCTATCTTAGAATTACTGAAGAATTTGCTGAACATTAACATTTAAAAGTAAACACTACACATAGATATCCACACTTGGAAGAGAAATAAAATAAGTAAGAACTTTTGTCTACAATGAAGATAGAATCAGAATTCTATCATAATTTTCTTCTGTAACACTGATTGCTGATAGATAAAAACACAAATTCAGGTATCCAAAGAAAAGAACTGTGGCCTCAAATATATACAACTAGGTGAAGATATATTATCTCTTTACTACCTGTTTATTATGTTAATAAATCCATAATATTTAAGTAAACACTTTAAGATAAGCATGTTTTAAAAAATATCTCAGACTCCAGTTATGACATAATATCTTATATTAGACTGGGCCTCCCCCTAAAAATCTATAAAAACTCTCATAAGCAAAGAATTGATTTAGTTCTTTTATATTCTAGAAAATAACTGTTTTGTGCACCTGATAGTATAATATTTAATCCTCATGAAAAAGTTCTTCTTTAATATTAAAGAAAATGAGACTTAGAGAAGCTTACAAACTACACTTGCTTTTTCCAGTGTGGACAACTAATATATATTCTTTTCAAGTGCTTGGAAAACATTTTCAAAAATAGGCTATTTGCTGAGCCAAAAAACCAAGTTTCAATAGATATCAAATAATTGAAATGATAAGGAATGTTATCTTTAACCTCAATAAAGTTTAGATAGAAAACAATATTGAAAATACTAGAAAATATCCAAGTATTGAGAAATTCCCATGGCAGTGTTAAAATAACACAGGACTCAAGAATAAATCTTATTGGAAATTAAAATATTTAGAATTAAATAATAGTATAATAATGTGGCATATTAAATATATAATATGACATATGTAGAATTCACATACTTCAGAGCATACAGAACAATATAAAATTTTAAAAGCATAAATTAAAAATTGAAAAACTAATCTAAAGGGCAATGTGATTGACTTCTTATCTCCCACATGTAGTTGTATCGTTTGCCATTCTCAGAGGAATAATTTAATTGGTCTACTTTTTGAAAAATAAAAAGGATAAATTTACCTTTGTGCTGGATATAAATAAGAAATATCTATAGAGTTCTGCCACATTATTCAACACAAACCTTGAATTTATTCTAAAAAATAGTTGGCTCTATTGAAAGCATTTATTTTTAACCCCTTTTAAATATACTTACTTTAGAGACTTTCTCTTTATTTATGCTTCAAAATAAATGGATAAATAATTCTGTTTATGTCTTCAATACTCTGTTCTTATTTTCTTTTTTTCAACCACACTTTGTATCCACACCAGCTTCTAATCTACAGAACTGACTACCTTGTCATCTTTCCTTCTGAACTTGTTTTCATTGAGTATGTCTATTTTTTCATAATTTCAGGACATTTTAAATTTGAATCCAGTTTCCAGCACTCCATCCAGTTGTCATTGTGAAATTTATAGGGTACATTCTATTTCATTAGCCAAGATATTTGAACTCTTACAAAGTAGCTGTGAACATTTACAATACATATAACTAAGATAAATAAATACAGTTCTTATAGTAACTTGAGCACTGTTATCAACTTCATAAAATAACAGAAAAAGTAGAAGTCATATATTAAACACCCGAAGTTAACTCAGGATAGATCTTTACTTTCACATATGTTGCAGAAATTTCTCCTTGAAGAAATATCAAAAGGAAAGTGTTGATTTTTTCCAGAGTAAAATATTCTTTCTTACAACCTCTAATATACAGAATTATCAATAGCTAATTGAAATTCCTTATATTTTTAATTATTCTACAATTCCTGGCTCTTCTTTCATTTGTTTTAAACAACCTACTTTAAACAACTCAACTTTCTTAAATTTTACATATCAGACAAAAGCACCTAGAATTTTACATATCAGAAAAAGGAAACTGGCTTCCTGTGACTCTTTGGTTTTAATGATTTTGCTCATCACTTTTCCACAGCAACAGGCACAATATCTGTAGAATACAAAATCATCAAATGCTGTTAATAGAATACATTTATGAATGACGAAAATGCAGAATACATTAGCAGCATTTCAAAGCAATTAACTGCGAAAACAACCAAAGCAAGTCCATTATGTAATTGCCTCCCCATTCAGAGCTGATCTGTATTGAGCAATGACATCAGAACCCTGGTAAGGAAATGAAGATAGAGAAAGAGGTATGGATTGATAAAGTGTCATCATGTTACAGTGCAATTTTGTTTAATAATGGAGTCCTTCACTAACTCTCATTAAAAATTTAAATTATTGGGTGAGTGTTGAATAGTCTTGCCTACATCAATGACAGGGGCCCATAGAGGAAATTATCAGTTAGTTGATCTTATAATTGGGAAAGGAAAAATCTTCCAAAATGTCATTCGGGATGCCATGCACAGTGAAGCTGGTAGATAATATTCTCTGTATAGGAAAAATGCAACTAAATTATGCCAAGTCTTCAGTAAATCAAGGAAGTTCCTGATGTGGGATAAACATAGTCACTGAAGAGAAACAGTCAAAAACCCGGTGAACATCAAGAACTTAGAGCACATTTGTTGACATTGGCTACACACGCCTCTTCATCACAATCCGGTTTTCTTATTCATTCCAATTCACTACCCTGAAATTGCCTTTTTCTTGAAATTTTAAATTAAAAATAATTGGAAAAATTTTTAAAAAGTTGGAAAAATGTCATAAACTTACACTAAACACTGATTTTGTACAAAAAGCAAACTGGAAGAATTTCATTAATATCAAAGTTTTCACTGGTGTTTATTCATTCATTCAGTGTCAAACCATCCCAGTTTGCTTCTGAAACCATTGCCCTATATTCCCCAGTTTATAGTGACCTTCCATATGTCTTTCTTATTATCAGTTCAATAGATATGGCTGAAAATCAACCACCCTAGGGCATGAGTACTCATACATTGACTCCATTGTCAATGACACTTTTATGAATGTAGTTCAGATTCTAGTCATAGATTTTCTTCTGTTAGCAAACTATGCCCTTCTGTGTTTTTTAAAGTTGACGGATAAAAAGACTTACATAACAGCACATCAGATCCATCTGGGTTATAATCTAAGAATTACAAACCAGTAACAGAAACTAAAACATGAAGAAAAAAATACTTCAGAAAGACCTAATATTTCCTTCTTAAACATTCATTGCCATTAACTATTCCTCTTTGCATTAAAAATAATTCAATAGAATGCCAATATGATGTTTTCAATATTTTATTACTCTTTCCTTTTCTCTGATTTTTTTCTCTCTTTGAAGATAAAAGAGGTATTTTAATTAGGATGCAATGGGAATAAATTCAGAATTAGCATATGTTGGTGTTCAATAAATGCAGTTTTAATTATAACCTTTTCCTGTTTGTTTCAAAGATTCAGGAAAAAGAGAACACATCAGAGACAAAACAAATATTTCTTAACATATTATATTTAATAATATATTGCCTGGATCTTTATTTTGATGTGGATATTTGCATTGTTTTAATTTTAAAAGCCTAATTATCATTCTTGATGGGGAGAAAAACAAGGAATATACAGAAGTCACCTCATTGCTTTAGAGAGAATAAGGAGAACATTTCCATACCTAAAATTGTCAGAACTACTCTAGAAAATATTCTGCTTCATGAAAATGCCCTAGAATCTGTTAGTCAATGTCCCAGAAATGCTATATGGTAGAGAAAACCAGAACCAGCAAGGAGATCTGTAGCACCCGTAAACTAATTATAGTTGACTCTGTTTACCTAATGACTTAGCGTTTTCTTTGTGGGTTGTCTGAACATCAAGATGTAGAAAATCTTTTTCTCAGGCAACTCGTAAAGAAATAGAGTTCAAGCCCTTCTAGAAATTTTAGAATAACATATGGCAGAATTTTCTTCACAATTTTGAAAGAAAGAATCAAGCTTAACATTTGTAGAAAAATATCTGTCTTTTTAGGGCATATACTTCCTTTTACACCAAATTAGAATTTCAGATGAATTATCTCTGGATATTTGTATATACAGAACTGTGCAACATTGGATACATAGTCTTAATTTCAAAATATATGCAAGCATCTAGGATTTTCTGTTTCATTTCCTACTTAATCTGCACTATTTTACATTGATCTTGAAATAACTTTATGGTGGTCATCTTGGAGTTTGTTGATGATGAGGGAAATTACAGACCACTTAAGGTGTTATCAGGATGCTGTTTTAATAAGCCATGACAAATTAAATTGAGCAATGTTTTGACCTCCACCAATTATGTTATATCTAATACTATAGGACCATTTCTCTACCTGTAGACATACTGGAGAAAATAAATAAAGTTTAAATGTATAAAGTCATGAAGAAATCAACATCTTACTATATGATTGAACTAAGTAACCAATGATTTATGTTTTTGTGTTAGTGAATTGGGTGATTGCATCTTAGGATGTATTTTGACATAAAAACAACATTAGATATGTTTTCTAGGTTTCCCATTTTAGCAACTAGTCAACAAGGTTGCTAAAATTGCATATATTTGCAAATAAAATGAGAAGAAAAGGAAATAAGTGCATTACTATATAAATAAAAAAGTGAAATTAAAAAGAAAGTTTACTAGATATAAATAGGCAATTAATTTCAGTTTTGTCTAAGGTTCATAAGAGGACTTCATGTGCTAAGAAGTTTGGAAATTGATGATACTTTGTATAAGATTTACGTGAATGTCAAAATTTCTAGTTTTTACTTAGCTAAAATTAAGGTCTATCTCTAGAACTACCTCAAACTTTGTTTATCATGATCATTGTATTTAAAAAATAATACATACATTTTTATGATAGAAAGTAGAAGAGTATATAGAGACTATATCTTTACATATAAGATATTAGGTTGCCTGGGAGAGAGACGAATGTGTTCAGTTTTGTAAAAATGGAAGCTAGCAGGATTGTGGAAGATATTTACCTTTCTAAACCAGCTTTCTGTTCACTATATGGTATTACCAGCAAAGGACAATTTGATTTTTATTACACAGAAAAGCAAAAGTAGAAGCGATTGTGAGTCTGACCTAAATCAGAAAAACCCAATTGTACCCAACTCCTTGAACATTTATAAAGGTAATTTCTTAAACTTCCATTAACAAGTCCTATATAACTACCAAAAAAAGAATAATTCTTCTATAATTTGATGATATATTCTTGATAGATTGAGAGTAATTGATAATTTTATTTTAGAAGGAACCACAGTCAGTAGAAAACAGACTTGCTATAAACATGTTTATTCATTACATTCAATGCAAATCAACTGTTTCTTTTGTGTGGTGTCCAAATGAAGATGAGGGTCATTTCAATGATAATTACTAGTACAATATCAAACATGAAGGGTAAATCAGGATATGTTCGAAGAAAAGAGTCCTTGACTAGTGTTGTAAATGGTTAAATAGGTGAATTCCATGATAGAATATGATGTATTTTAAATAAGTTTATAAATGACAATGACCTGAAAGGAATGGTTAACACCTTGAAGGAGAGAATTACGGTCAAAATAGCCTTGATAATTTGAAAAAACAGGTAACTCACTTCCAAATGTTCAGAGAGAGAGAAAGAGAGAGAGGGGTCCTTTATTTTCTTTTATCAGTTTGAATGTTTTATGTCTCAGAAAGAATTAACTGAATCAATAATAAGCAAAGAACTGATGGAAAGAAACTTTAATTCGGGGAGTTATCCAGTAGCACCACATTCACAATTATTATCCTTTTATTAGCAACAGATTTATATAGATAATTAGATCATATATACAAGATCCATAGCTCAATTATTTTTCACCTCTTAATAGTTTATTCCTAAGGGTGTGTATAGCACATTATTATACGATTTATCACATTGCACTGTGATCATTTCTTTATACCATTTGTCAGCAGGTTTCGAAAGTTTACATAGTGTTCAGGGAAAGGCTTGGCTCTGTGTATTAAATCACAGGGTAGAAGCTCTCATTGTAGAAAAGTTTTGAAGAAATCAGACAAGAATAAGCTTCTGTCATTTTGTTGTTACTTAGTTTGGGGTCATCTTTCTCTGCCTTTATAATACCATAGAATCCCTGAAACATGACAGAAAGTGGCAACTGGTGACTGTGACAACCAGCCACCAGCCAGGAACCATAATGCGGAATACAAGGAGGATTGGAGAGTGGTAGGAATCTTTGTTTTTCTCACAGCACCTTCCCTTTGGAGGGGGTCAGATACCATTGTCATAATGTAACATTAAAACTCTGATTATTTGTAACATTAGGACTTCGATTATTGTAAATAGGGAAGGTAAAATGAAAACATGATAGTTTTTATTTTGAAACCTTAAAAAGTGCTTCTTTATATTGTAACAATGATATGTGGATTATGCTTTGTGCCTCTTAGAAGGAAGAAAAAGAGAAAAAATATTAGCATGTTATTGATTTTGTCCTCCTACAAAACCATGTGAAATCTGCTGTAATGTCTCATTGCATTTTGTGTTTGAAATGCTGTCTTTTTGTGGATGGTTATATTGTGATGGTGTTTTTGATATTCATAACTAATAGAAAAATTTATTAAATTTGGGGAAAGATTCATTACTAGTAAAAGACAAACAATAATTTTAAATGTTTTTCATGAAAGACACTCTATGTTTTGTCACTGATAAACACCCGAATGATTTTAATTAATATTTGTTTTTTAGTAAATGAGGTCAGCATATCACTTTCTTTTGTAGAGGAAAAATAAATACTTACAATATTGAAAAAAAATTATACATTTCTTCAAGTTTACTGGAATAGATTTCTAACAAAGTTATTTTTGCCATTCCAAAAATGGGATGCTTTCTAGCCAAATCAATCTTGCCTTTCCAAAAGTTATCTCTTATTCAACTGGTTGCCAATTCATTTATTTTCTAACATCAGATATTATCCACTCTTCTCTCCCTTTCACAGATTTTTTCAGAAAATTTGAATTGCCTGAATAAAATGTATTAATAATAAAGTATTTTCTTTGTGTCAACATTTATAACTGTGACAAAGTTCTATGAAAATTCCTTAGCCCGCTTTCTTCTTGAGCTAATCAGGATAACCTAGGCTACGTGACATAACATAAATACAGAGGTAACTAAGGTTCAACATCGTAAGAGCTTATTTGTCAACCAGATTACAGTCTGGTTTGGCTCTTCTGGGCTGCTAGACCAAGGTTGTCTCAATCTTGTTGTGATACCACTTGCTCTATGTGGCTTTCACAGCCTCAAGAGGAAGGGAAATTGATTGAAGTGTCATGCAGAATACTTACAGGGCAAGGCTTGGAAGTCACTGGCATAACTTTCTTCACCTTCCATTGACTACAGATCAACAAAATGGCCTCTAACCTAACTGTAAGGGGATATTTGGAAATAAAATCTTTCAGTGTGTGAGCACAGGAAACAGAAATATTGTATTAGAGATGGAATGTTGTTGTGTATCTGTGAAGAGGCAAACTTACTTGAAGAGTAGAGAGTGACTAACTCCTCAGTGTCTGTATTCGCAACATGATGATTTTTAGAATAATCTTAGAAAATCATAAATAGAATTGGGGCAAAAAATGCCCAAGGTACATCATTTTCTCTGGTCATTTGAATGTTATTCACTCAAAAAATAAACAAAACAATCATGCGCCAAAAGAAAATATATTGATATCAGTTAACTAAACACTGAACTAAAAAAATAATTTACTATGACTTTTGCCCCAGCTAATTTTATGACAATAAGCACATACGTTTTTGTTATTGATGCTATGACTTTTCATAATACAAATCAAATACAAACTATAAATTCGTAAATTTGGAATATATAATATTTAATTTACCTTTTCACTTATAAAGTTTTGTAGTTCTGCTGTAGTATCATGAATACCTTTCCTTCATGTCTTCCAAAATGCAAAAGTTAAGATCTTTATAACATACAAGCAGCATGGAAAATAATACACTTAATAAACCTAGATGCTGTATAGTCCTTGCACAATAGTCCAAGATGGTACAAATAATTGCATAAGGAGTACACTAAATATTCTTTTCATGATCTAATACATACAAAAATCTGTATAAAATTTTTACCAAGAATAGAAAAAAGTTATAAAAATATTCTGCATTCTGTGTTATCTTCGGTCTCTAACTTTTAAATACTGCTATGCAAAATTTTTGTGTGTTGTTTATTCTGCATAATTTTGCAGAAAAAAATGCTAGTATTTACTTTAATGAAACAATAGGAATATATTTTAGCAAATCTCAATCTGAGACCATGTTAGAATGATGTAAACCATTTAATAATTTTTGAATTTTATATAAGTATACCAAACTGGTACCATTTTATGGTAAATGGCTTTAAGGAAAGTTTTTTAGAGGGTAAAAAATAATATTTTGAATAGGAGCTATTCTAGGTATTCTCATTAACATGTTTTTTAATGGGTAAGTAATAAAGTAAACTGCAGATTACACTGTATGTGCCTCAATAAACATCTGAGGGATTTGAAAAAAAAATAAGGAGGTACAATGCATAAATTTTAACAGTTCTTTACAATAATGTTAGCATCAGGTAACCATTGTCAGTAATAAAACAATACAGCTGGGAGCCATAAAAATAAAGCTGGTAGACATAAAGCATATTTTATTGTTTTGAATGGCCTGAAACCAACCCAGCACCACCAACACTTCCTTCCCATGCTGAAATCCTGGTTGACAGAATCCATTTTTGTGCATGGTTCTAGCTTAGATTTTGCCAGTGAGAAAAATGTGTATCAGATTTAGAATGCAAAATCAAATATAGATCATTATTCTTTGGAAATAGATTCAGCCAGGAGGACTGGCAAATAAGAGATTCAAAGAGTATTCCAGTCTCTTAGAAACTACCTTCTTCATCCGTCTAGAATGAAGTAGTTGCTGGAAGATTCTCAAGGAATTTTCAAAATTCGAGCAACTTCCAGGCAAGTTTTGGCAACCACTTTTTTCAGTATGAAATGCTGAGATTTTCAGAGTCAACAATTCTAATCTTGGTGGCATCTTCTTTGACTTTTAATGGCAGTTTCCTGTCCCTTTCCAGTCCACTTGTTTTCCAACAGCAGTTTAAGCTTAATATAAATTTAAGCAATAAACTTTCATAGCCAGACTACTTAGAATGGAAGTGGCATTTACAAGAATGGCCCACTCAATTTCCGAAAGTACAAGTAAATTACGAGTGCAATGGTTCAGAATCCTGCTGGTTATCATGACCTCTTCCTCAATATGTAGTTAAACAAAGTCATAACATACCAAAACATGTATGATATAGCAAAAGTAGTACATGAGGCATCTAATGCAATCAAACTAATGGGAGTGGGAAAATGTGGTTTGCAAAGGGCTAGGGTGAGGGGAAAATGGGAGCTGCTGTTAAGTGGGTATAAAGTTTTCGTCACGCAAGATAAAAAAGTTTTAGAAATCTGTTGTACAATCTTTATTTTGCTCATAATTAACAACCCTGTAATTAACACCATAAATTTTAATAGGGTGGATCTCCTATGGTTTCCACTAAAATAATTTTTAAAAAGAATATATTTAAATAAGTCAGTTTTTTCTCATTGTCTCTTTGTTATTAAATAAATACTTACAGTACTTTAGTAATGCTGGGATTCTAGAAAATTATAAATTTTGAATTAATAGTAGCATTACATTAAAGTCAGGATAATTATTTTATTCTATGACAACAATTTCCTTGCTATTAATAAAAAAATTGTTCCTTATAAGTATATCTGAGAAGTCTTTTTTTTTCCTTATAGAATTTATTTCTTGTGCCTTATAAGCTTATGCTAAATTTTTAATGATTACTTCTTTCTCAATGGAATGTTTTAATATTGTATAGGTGGGATCTTGAGTGATCATTTCATTTAGCTTCATGATTTTCTTGTTCATGAACAATGTACAGAGGTTGGGTCTAACACAAGATAAAGTTTTAAATACAACATTAAATCTTTAAGAAAATCATAGTATCCTTTTGCTCAGTGTTCTTGGCAATCCTAAGAAATATGTTCTCTCCCCATACAGGATCTAATATCAATATAAAAATACAGATATGCCATGAACTGTGTGTACAGTAGGCAGGTGGTTCATTCTATGATTATAATTTCAACAAATTTTATGTAAATAATTGTTACAAAGATTATCTTTAAGTACATTGAGGAAGAATGTGTGCTGTAGTGAAATCAGGAGACCAGTTAGGGAGCCTTTTTGTAATTAGGCAATTAAGGAATAACAATGGCTTAAATTATGGTGAATGAAGGGAGAATTAAGAGATATACAAAATGTAAGAAAAAATAGAAAATAAATTTGACTGAATCAATAAACAATTGAATTGAGGGACAAAGAAAATGGAAGATGGTAGGGTAGTACCTGGATTTATGGCTAGAATATCTTGGTAGAACTTTATGCTATTGAATAAGGGAGGAAGAGGTAGAGGTTCTGTTTTGGACCAAATAAAGAATGGAAAGGGTCATTCACAGTAGTTTTGCTTCAGTAGATGGATGGTGCCATGGTTCAAAACTTTATTTATGTTCAATTCAGGAGCTTAATAAAGTTACCAAGAGATGAGTGTATACCACATTGTAAAAGTTAAATTATAATTTAGATAAAATCATGGAAGAAAGTAAAATTACAAGATTATTTGTGAGTCTTTACATGTTTATATTGTGCCATAATATTTGTCAATACTTATTGTTTTGAGCTACATCTATTAAATAACACAGACATCTCCCTTAGTATCTTAATGAGGATGGAAAAGTTATAATTTCATGCCACCATTTTAATTATCTTAAGTATAAAAGAGTAGATGGGTTACCCCAAAGATAGAAGCGTTGACTTAATTGTGTTCATATTGCTGACGATGCATGAATCTTTAGGTGTATTTCTTCAATATTGGGGTAGAGGAAACTCTTCAGATTTACTGTGAACTTTGTACCTATTAAGGAAGAGTGACATCATCACAAGTGTTCTGAGTAACCAATGGAAGTAACATATGATTTTCCCTATTTTTAGTTGGAGAGGTAAACAGAGAAACTGTTGAAAATTATTTCTGGTACTTTCTATCTCTGGTTTTGATTAGTCTGGTTTATTTCAATAAATTATTATAAGGAAAGAAACCTCATAATAACTTGTTGAAATAATAAATCATCCTGACATCTTCCCAAAAACTTACCTACCATAATGAGGAACATTTAGGGGACAATATTTTACAGATGGTTGGTTCAGGTGCTTAGGAGTAATGTCAGACTATGATTTATATAATGGAAAATAAATAACTGAACATGGGAGAGGATAATACTTCACAAAGAGTATGTTGAATGAGAAGAAAGAGTAATATAAGAGAGAATCCTGAACACAATGACAGTTAATGAACACTTGTGTGGAACAGTACTATAAATTAATGACTTAGCTATTCTGACCAGAATGTGGTATTTAAGAAAAAATAAAGAAATAAAGGAAAAACTTAGTGGTCAACAGTACCAAATGCTACTGAGAGAGTATGTGTCAACTGAGCACTGGATTAAACAAACAAAGAGAGTTACAGCAGAGGGATTGGGGCATGAATGGAATATGTTAAAAGTAGATATAAAAAAGAGTGGAAACTCTTAAGTTAGCTATAAGAAAGAAAAGAGCTCAAAGCTAAAAGGCAGTATTTTGGATCCTTTATTGGTTTTTAATTGTTTACTGTTTTAAAAAAGTTTAAATTATTTTACAAAGAATCTAATAGAGAAGGTTAATGCTAGAGAGAGAGAGAACAGGGGAAAACACAATTTAGCAAGGGCTAAAAGAAAAAAGAAAAATGCAAAAGCTCCAAAGTACAGCGAATGTGCTGCCTTCAAATGTAACAGAAAGGAAAGAAGAAATGATTTTTGCTGAAGGATGAAATTTTGCAGATTTTATGACAAAGAAATGAAAGTGTTTCCCTTATTTAACCGATATTTTAACTATGAAATAAAGGCAAGGTTCTCTGTGAAAGTAAAAGGTTGATAAAGCTGGAGATACATGGAGAAGTTTCACAAAGGGATAGTAAAATATACTATAACTACATATGATTTTTCTTTTTTTTTTAGTTAAAAGATTGAAAATACGCTTATTGTCTCCTTTTCTAATAAGGAAATTCAATCATGTGAAGATTAAGTAACTCTTCTGAAGTGACAGACAGTAAGGGGTGGGAGTCTGTGTTCTTTACCATTATTTCATGGGCATAAACAGACATTTTCCAATCTGGGAGTTTTAGGAGGGTGATATAAATTAGCAGAGAGAAAACAGGGAGGTGAACTAAATAATTGATGTCCTAGTGATGACAATTTATTAAGCAGCTTAGTGATGTTGTAAGACCCAACTGTTTGACTGAGTTAATTTACTTGGATATAATTTTCTTTAATTATAAAATAAAGCATTTAGCTTAGATTACCTCTAAGGTCATTTCTGATTGCATGCTTTTTGTGAGACTATGATATAGGAATCAAAGGGTACCTATATTTTTTTTAAAGCACTTGTCTACTAGTATAACAGAATTAGGTAGTAAGAAGACTGTCAGGTATATCTATCCTTACACAATTTCCTCTGAGAATTGCTTTTATTGTTAACAAGATGATCTTATAGTAATAAAATGCCTCTCTTTCCTAAGTATTGTTCAATGTTATAATAACTTAAATGAATTAAACAGCTTTGGAAAGGTCACTTTTGCAATAAATGGCAAATAAAAAAAAGGTTAACAAAATGATTCAGAGGCATTTATTGTTACTTACAAGGGTCATTCTGTCTGACACCTATATGTGCATAATTACAGCCAAAGCTCTAAAATTGTATAAAAAGCTTTTTGCCTTCTTTTTTTCCCAGTCAGCAGAGCAAAGATTATATCTAACTGCTGCATATGCTTTCATATATTTGAAAGCAATCTTTCTCTTCATAAATGTGCAACTGTTCTGATTAGAAACAGCTGCAGCTGCTGCTAGATGTTTTCTGCCTAGAGCAGTTTGACAGTACAGAGAGTGAAAAATCTAGAGTGATTTTCACATCGAGAAGGAGGGTCTAACCTGGGGTTGGGAGTGGGATGCTGAAAATATGAGCCTATCATGGTAGGTAAAAAGAAAGGAACATACAGCAGCATGATTCATATCAGGCTGATCCACAGACACAAAATTTAGGATCCAATTTAAAGAACCCAGAAGGTAATATTACCTCTTTCTGTTTACTACCACCTGGGTGTTTGCTTTAGGGGCTTAGTTAGTAACATGAAAAACATTTCTAGATGGATTTCCATTAAAATCCCTAGGGATGCCTTGGAGCTAAATTTGAGGGGACTTCTCAGTTTAATTCTTACTATATTCAGGGGAAAAAAAGTATTATTGGATCTCATCTTGAAAGAAATTGTATTTATTTAAGATTCAGATATTTTTGTAAACCCCAATATTGGCACAAGAGTTCAGTCTAGAGCCTTTTTTTCAAGGGAATCTTTTTACGTGAAAAATCTTTATCTTTGGAAAACAAAAATTTAAGATACATGATTTGGATCCAAGGAAAGGCCTCAGAAACAACAGAGTGGGTGTCAAAGAGAGATAGAGAGAGAGAACAAGAGATAGACCAAATTTCAACTATATAGTAGGCACCTATACCAAAGACAGATAGGACCTACCCTAAAATGTTCACAGTGAATACTGCGTAAGATCGATTCGTAAAGAAATAGAAGATCTGTGGTCGATTTTACTGTGGAAGCAAGAGACCACACTGCCCAGACTTAACAAAATCTGATGCAACACTAGCATGACTTCTAAAAGATGTAGGGAACTATTCAGCTAAAATGTGGAGAAGTATTTCTGGATTAAAATAGTGACTTAAAACTTCCTGCTGAATTTTCTTCACCTTTCTCTAATGGCTAATTTATAGCAACTACACAAGAAAATGGAGATTATTTCAGTTTAGTAGGTGAAGATAAAGAAGATAGTATAGTTGAGAATAGAGGAACAGCTCCTAGTTTATTCTATATATCAGAGCCTATACTGATAAGTCAATACAGAATTCTTACTTATACACAAAAAAGCAGTAAATATGTAATCTGAGTAGTTATCTGTACTTTTTTTCCTGTTTACATAGGAATAGTTGAAAAAGCTCTAAGGAGAAATAGTGAAACAGAAAAACAAAGACTATGGACAATGGAGATGATTCCAGTGTTAGAGAATGAAATGAGAAAATAATTTTAAGCCTACTCACCAAATGATTAGTGTGAATATTGGTATGAAAGCCTTAACAAAATCTCAGAAGAAAGCAAAGCATAAAGGAATAGAGTACACTATTTCCTCCAAGTTTTCTTTCAATCTATACCATTCCTTCAGGTAACAGAAGATTGGTAAACTAGGAATACTACAACTTGCGGGTGAATATGGGAAGAATCTCAGATACCACGGGAAGAGTTAAATCTGAGCAAGATGAAAATAAATGCTATGCATGCATTCTATGGAAAGAAAGTAACATACTCTACAAGCAATAAATAAAGAAGGGAACTTAGCTCAATGTATGGAAGATAATTCTACAATCATTGCTTAATACGAAGAGCTATTTAATTAGAACATTAACTTAATATAAAGAACAATTAGAGGCAATAATAAAACAGCAGAAAGAGATAAGAAGGGAGATCACAAAAAGAAAAGTAGGAGGCCAAAACAGCATGATTATGCAATTATTGAATAAATTGAAAACACCGCTACAACTGAATCACATAGGAAAAGATTAAGATAATAAATAGCATACACATGAAAAAGACAAAAATGTTAAAGCCCTTAGAGATACTATCCAACATAAACATAAATTTTGCCTATGTTAGGAAATCAGCAAATGAAACAGATCTATTGAAAGATACAATGCAGGAGAATTTTCATATTATGATGAAAAAAATAAATAAAAGAAGAATTTGCAGACATAAGAACACTCTGAGTTCCAAAATAAATGGAGATGTACACACTAGTTAACTTATACAATTTTAAGGATAAAAGAATAATTCCCCAAACATATGTACTGAAAAAAGAAAAATAATAGAATGCATGTGTGCATAATGGAAGTGGCATGGTAGAAGGATTTTGGCTTGAGTTAAAATTTCTTAATATTAAATGAAAGAAAAGGTAAGAAGGCCTAGTATCTCCAAAGATAAATGTAACTAGAGATTAGCATATGTGAGTACCTGTGTCAAAGTTGCTGCCATCGATCCATTCCCTGTGCTGGTCCCCAGGTGGAGTCTAAGAGGGTAGGGGATGTTGGGACAGACCTGAACATCACCTATACAGTGGCTGGCATTACAACTCCTTCCATCTTCCATTCTTGAGCCGAAATGTAATGTTACCTTGGAGAGAGAGGCCAGGTAGAGTGACGTTAAGGAATCAGACACGTGAGCAAAAAGCTATCTCACATGTTCCAGCCTCAGTAGTCCGAATCATCTCAGGTAAAGCTCCAGATATCCTGAAGCAGAGACCAGCCATCCTGCCTGTCTGCATTCCTGGTCCGGAAAAGGATGAGAAAAATAATATGTTTACTGTCTTAAGCTACTGAGTTCAAGGGTTTTTTAAAATTTAGGCATAGATATTTACAACATATTAATACTTAATAAAATGCCATTTAAAAATAAAAGCAACAGATATTCTCAAATTTTTCCTTTTAAATAGAGGAACTCAACACATGTCAATCATTCTTGGCAAAACTACTATCCAATCAAGACTGAATTAAAGTTTTTAAACATGGCATAATAGTGGTAAAAAAAACTAGTTATGAGCGTTGAATTCATTCAAAAATAATGATGCAACTGAAAATTTACTTCTGGATATAAAACAGAATTTAAACTACATGAGCTTGTAGGATGTTAAAATAATAGCATAACTAAGCAGAAAAGATAGGGGGGCAGAGGAGATTGGAAAATTAGGCAACTGCTAATATTGTTACTTTTCTTAGTTAAGAGTCAACTAAACCACAGAGCTTACAAGGGCCACCTCAATGCTTGTCAAATGTCATAAATTTCAGTGAGATCTGTCAGAAAGCGATATTATTTAAGTAGACTTATTTGTTTCAATATCATCAATTCTACTCTTTTCATTTTAGCTTCTTTTTTTCCAAATAAATTTTATCTAGCAAATCGAATGCTTATATTAAAAAAGCATCTATAGCATGATTTTATTTTTAGAAGTGTTACTTTATTTTCATCTGCATATATTTATTGAATAATATTTAGAGCTGTGTTGTCCAATACAATAACCGTAAGCCACATGTGGATATTAAACTAAAAGTAATATAATTAGGTGAAATAAGAAATGAAGTGTTTTGCATTATTTTTATTTTTAATTATTATGGGTATATAATAGGGCACTGTGGCTCACATCTGTAATCCCAGCACTTTGTGAGACCAAGAAGGGAGAAATGCAGTTTTTCAGTGTCACTAGGCACATTTCAAGGACTCAAAAGTCATATATGGCTAGTGGCCTCTACCCTGGAATTACAGATACATTAAATTCCACTTAATGCTAACAATGGTAACTCATATTAAAATGTGTAATGTTATTTAATATTTTACTTTTTGTGTTTGTATTTTCTATGTAAGGGGTGATTATGAGTGTTATTAAAGAACCACTGAGGATAGACTGGAAATGGGGGAGGAGAGTGTATTTTGAAAAATGTCTGGAAGTCCTATAAGAATTCATGATAACAAAGATAAAGCAATGATTTCTGTACTTCTATTTTGATCATAAATTTTACCTTTGGAGTTTTGCAATCTGAAACATGACAAGATATATCAAAACATATAAACCTTAGTTTTTGTTTTTATCTTGTGGTGAAATGGGGAATATCAGTTCTTTATTAAAACTGATGAACTATGAAAGGACCATAGTCCTTTCCAAAGTGTAATAGAATTTGTTTTCTCTTAACTTTCAACTCTATTATCCACGTCTGCTTGATCCAGTCTTCCTCGGTGGATTTCAAACCCTCCTGGACTACAGTGGATTTCAAACCCTCTTGGACTACAGTGGATTTCAAACTCTCTTGGACTGCAGTAAGGAAAGAAGAAGCCATTCATATTTGATGTGATCTACATATTTCCCATATCTGCCTACCGCCCAAGACAGTGATCTCCAAACTTCCAGTCCATGGCTCCTGCCAAGAAGTTGAATAATTCTTCTTTCTTGATAGTATCGTCACTGAGCTTCTCTGTATACAGTAGTTTCCCTCTATGAAAGTTGTCCCTGTGTTGTGCAGTACTCTGCACTCAACCATTTTCTCTGTTGATATTGATTTTATTGTATTTATTATTTATTTTTTTGCTTTTAATGTACAGTGTTCTTGGAAAGAACTTTCACACATAAGTATTTTGTCCCTAATTGTACTCCTGTGACCACATATGCTAACATTGTCAGCAATATTATTTTTAAATCCAAAATATTAAATACGACCTATATTGCTTTGAGTGAGTTTGCAGTTGTGTTTCTTGCTCTGCTAGATTAAAATCATTAGCTATTATGTGTGCACTTATATCAAGCATATTATTTTAGTACATGAGTAATATTTATGATAATAATGCTAATACAATGATAATGACAATACAATAGATACTACATACAAGATAGCTTTAAAGACAGAAAAGGAAGCGCAATGTGGAGACTCTCAAATTTCCCTTTACCAGCAATTAAAAATCGTTTGGGAAAGAGAAAGAAGTCAAGTAAAGTTAGTTTCAGAGTGTTGAAATCGATTTTGTTTTTTAAAAGATAGTATTGATTTCCAGTGTCAGCAATATGAAATGCTTTTTTGATTTTCAATAGGCCTGCTATCACGCATTCTCATTTTTATGTGATTGGCACATGAAAAATACAACTTTTATATTTGTGTTGCATTTTAACACAAATACGAGGCAGGTATTCTAGGCTTGGATACCTCTACAAACTTAATGATCTAGTGTTACAAAATGTTTAAAGATATTTTGGATGAATATTGATACTTAGATGTCAGATAATCTCTGAAAAGAGTATTGTTAACACACAGTGAACTGAAAAATACATATTTCTCTTTAACCTAAAATCTACTCACAGAGTATTAAATAAAAGAAGAGTATTGAAGAATGACTTGAAATTAAATGTTTAAGATTTCATTTATCTTAGAGTTTCTTTATTATTCACAATATAAGCCAACCTGCCCATTACTCCAAATAAAATTCAGGCAAGGGAAATCATAAAGATTTGTAACTGAGAAATATAGATATTCTTTGCATCTAGTGGAAAATAACAAATCTTCCATTTTTGTTAGAATATGCTACCTTTAGCCTCAGTTCTACCTTATTTGAAAATAACTATGCTGAATGTTTCCAAGTAAAATCTTACATGTGGCAAATACTGTTACTTGTGAAGAGCAGTTCATAAGACATATTAAAGAATTGCTATAGCCGTGCACTTGCTACCCTGCTCCTACATTAGTCAATATGGGTGCATTCATAAAGACAAATAGATCTGAGTTCAAATCCTACCTTTGCTGCTACATTGTCGTGAAATCTTAGATGAAATCCTTGATAATTTTGCATTTGTTCCTTCTTGCTGTTAAAGAAAATAGAAAATTTTGAAAACATTTATTTAAATTCTTATCCAATTGTCTCCAATTCAAATGAGAATACTTTATTAAATGTCTAAGATTCAATTAAGTAAAGGATGAGATTTATACATTACTAGCAACTCTCTCATCCTTCTTTATAACTTAGAAAACAGACCACATCCCTGCATCAGCTCTGCCCCAATGATAGTTATTGCCAAGAAAACTCAATTGATAAAGATTGTGAAGACACATTTCTTTTAGTTTCAACAGAAGAGAATATGGTGGTTAATTAGTGATCCTAGAGTCCAGCAGGGTTATGCATTTGCTAGACTTGTCAACCATCAATCATGGCTTTAGCATGTTTTCATGGTTAACATTTGATTTCTAATTAATATCACCACATCTAGTATGATATTAACACAATAAGAAAAAGTAAAATCAGAAATCAGAAGGCTTAGATTCATGGGAAAATTTGCTCTCACTAGTTTTTTGATTTTGGACATTTCTTTCTTTAGTAATTTTTAAAATTGTTGTAAAATATACATAGAAATTTAATATTTTAACCATTTTTAAGTGTACAGCTCAGTGGCATTACGTGCATTTACAGTGTTGTGTAACTGCCACCACCATCCATCTGCATACTTTTTTCATCATAAATTACTGAAATTCTGTTCCCATTGAACAATAATTCACCATTGCTCTCTCCCCAACCCCTGGTAACCTCTATTCTATTTCCTATATCTATGAATTTGCCTAGTGTAGATAACTTGTGTAAATGGAATCATATAATATTTGGCTTTTTTGGACATATTTTAATTATTCTTGTTTCATTTTCTTTATTGCTAAAATTATATAAAAAATATCAATTTATAATACTATTGTAAGACATCAATACAATAATTTTTTGTGAAAGCACTATGTCAATTATAACATTTTACCCTAATATTACATACTCATTATTATGTTATATACATT
>CAUYSK010052218.1:0-17050 GCA_963575035.1 Avahi laniger
CTGGTCATGGTGAATTATTTTTTTGATATGGGGTTGGATTTGATTTGCTAAAATTTTATTGAGGATTTTTACATCTATATTCATGAGGGATATTGGTCTGTAGTTTTCTTTTTTTGTTGTGTCCTTTCCTGGCTTTGGTATGAAGGTAATATTGGCTTTGTAGAATGAGTTGGAGGGGATACGATCTTTCTCAATGTCTTGGAATAATTTCTGTAGTATAGGTATGAGTTCTGATTTTTATGTTTGGTAAAACTCAGAAGTGAACCCATCTGGTCTGGGACTTTTCCTTTTTGGAAGGCTTTTAATTGCTGCTCCAATTTCTATTGGTCTGCTCAAGAATTCTATTTCCTCTTGGGTGAACTTAGGGAGGCTGTGTGCTTCAAGGAATATGTCCATTTCCTCCACATTATGTAGTTTTTGGACATATAGGTTTTTATAGTATTCAAAGATAGTGTTTTGTATTTCCATGGTGTCTGTTGTGACTTCTCCTATTTCACTTCTAATAGAGTTTATTAGAGTCCTTTCCCTTCGAATTTTTGTCAATCTAGCAAGAGTGCTGTCAATTTTGTTTATCTTTTCAAAAAACCAGCTTTCGGTTTTGTTGATCTTCTGTATAGTTATTTTGTTCTCAATTTCATTTAGTTCTGCTCCGATCTTAGTTTTTCTTTTCTTCTGCTAGGTTTGGAATTGATTTGCTGTTCCTTTTCCAGATCCTTGAGACTGTTCATTAGTTTTTTGATTTTTTTTAGCATTCTGTGTTTTGGATGTGAGCATTTAATGCTATTAGTTTTCCCCTCAGGAATGCTTTTGCTGTATCCCACAGATTTTGGCAACTTGTGTTCCCATTATCATTTAGTTTGAAGAATCTTTTGATTTCCCTCTGTATTTCCTCCTTGACCTAGTAGTTATTCAACAATTGATTGCTTAATTTCCATGACTTTGTGAAGTGGTGAGTATTTGTGTTGGAATTCAACTCTAATTTTATACCACCATGATCTGAGAAGATACACGGCATAATTTCTATTTTTTTTTTTTAATTTGTTGAGGTCTGATTTGTGGCCTAGTATGTGATCAATTTTGGAGAAAGTTCCATGAACTGATGAGAAGAATGTATATTTGGCTTTATTTGGGTGAAAT
The DNA here is from genome assembly GCA_963575035.1 of Avahi laniger. Classification (NCBI taxonomy): domain Eukaryota; kingdom Metazoa; phylum Chordata; class Mammalia; order Primates; family Indriidae; genus Avahi; species Avahi laniger. The sequence goes on from CAUYSK010052218.1 coordinate 1,138, forward strand.
GTTCTATAGATGTCTGTTAGTCTCTTTTGTTCTAGAGCTCTGTTTAAGTCCATTATTTCTTTTCTGATTTTCTGTTCAGAAGTTCTACCCAGTTCAGTCAGTGGGATGTTGAAATCCCTGGCTACTATGGCATTATTGTTTATCATGCTATTTAGATCAGACAGGATTTGCTTTATGTATCCGTATGCTCCTGAATTCGGTGCATAAATATTAAGAATTGTTAAGTCTTCTTGTTGGATCTTTCTTTTTACCATTATATAATGGCCATCTTTGTTCTTTCTTATTTTTGCTATTTTAGAGTTAGTATTATCTGAAGTGAGTATAGTTACCTCTGCTTTCTTTTGGCTTCCATTTGTCTGGGGGATTTTTTTCCATCCCTTGATCTTGAGCCTGAAAGCATCTTTGCGGGTTAGATGCATTTCCTGTAGACAGTAAATACTAGGCTTGTGGATTTTTATCCACTCTGCCAGTCTATGTCTTCTCAGAGGACAATTAAAGCCATTCACTTTTATTGAGAGGATTGATATTTGGGGTAGATTTCCATTCATATTGTTGAGTGAATTCCTATTGTTTTATTTTACTCCTTGAGCCATTGAATAATCCAGGTTCTGTACTTTAACTCTCGAGTGATTTTACTTTGATGAGTGTCTATTGCACCGTTCAATGTGTAATGCAGATCTGAGTACTTCTTGTAGGGCTGATCTGGTCTTCACAAATTCTATCAGTGATTGCTTGTCTGGGAAGGTGTTTATTTCTCCCTCATAGATGAAACACAGTTTTGCCAAGTAGAGAATTCTAGGTTGGCCATTATTCTGTTTTAGAAGAGTAAGGATAGGCACCCAGTCCCTTCTGGCTTGTAAAGTTTCAGTTTGGAAGTCTGCACTTAGTCTGATAGGTTTTCCTTTGCAGGTTATCTGTTGTTTTCACCTCACTGCTCAAAGAATCATTTTTATCATGTTTACTGTGGTCAGTCTAATAACTAGGTGACATGGCGATTGCCTTTTCACATTGAGTCTCCAAGAGTCTTGTGTGCTTCTTGTATCTGGAGATCTAGATTTCTGGCCAGGCCCAGTATATTTCCTCCAGTATTCCATGAAATAAGTTTTCCAGCCCTTGTTTATTTTCTTCTTCTCTCTCTGGAATGCATATGATTCTTATGTTTGGCTTCTTGTATGTCTTGGTCTTGTCTCTTTTTCTATGTTCTTTTTCTTCATCTGATTTGTTGAGTACATAGGCATTATCTTCAAACTCTGATATTCTTCCCTCTGTGTGATCCATTCTATTCTTCAGCTTTCCACTGTGTTTTGTAGTTCCCTAAATGCAACTATCATTTCCAGAATTTCTGTTTGGTTTTTCCACAGTATTTCAATGTCTTTAGAGAATTTTTCATTGTTTTTCCTGTATTGTTCTTGTGGTTTCTTTATGTTGGGTTTCTATTTTCTCTTCAATTGTTTTGAGTTTTCTTACAATCCATACTCTGAATTCTTCCTCTGTCAGTTTAATCATATTGTATAAGTTGATATCTATCGATGGTGATCAAATGTTTTCTTTTGGGGGTGACTTTTCTCTCTGATCTTTCATGTTTACTGTGTTCATTTGCTGATTCTTTCTCATTAGGCTACTTTGTCTAGAACTGGGGGTGCTGGCGCTGATGTATGGCCTTATCTCCATGTTCCCAAAGGGACATTCCTTGGCAGTGCTGGGGAGATGCACTCGGGGCCTCTATTGCCTTAGAGATGTTTTAGCCTGTTGGGTTATCTCTGACCTGTTGAGTTCACTTCTTGCCTTCACCTCTTGCCAAAGGAGATTAGTAAGTTTGGTCCCCTTGCTTAAGCTCCCAGGTGGTAAATCACTCTTGTGTGTGTGACTCCACTGCCTTCCAATAGTTTGAAATGGAATTCACTGTGTTGAGCTATGGGGTTACCTTCTCTGTTGTTGCTTGTAATTTGCATGGAGGAGTCAATTATCGAGGTATTCCAATGCCTTTGTGTTGAGCTGTAAACCCCTGAATGGGATATACGAGTGCTCCGATCTTTGGGAAATGTCTTGTCCCTCCCAAGGGTTACTTGAGGCCTGTTGCCACTTTAGGTGGGGTAAGGGCAACAAGTACCTGCAAGCCTGAGAGCATATACTTCTGTGGTTACTTGATCTGCTGCCGGGGAGAGCTGATAATATGTTATACAGGCCTCTTTTGCTACACTTGCGAGACAACTCCAAGTGGGGAATGTCAGTTAGTGCAATTACTGAGGACTCTGGCCAGGATTTTCCTTCTCAGTTCACAAGTCCCAAATCTGGCACCAGCCTGGGCACCAAGGGCAAGCCCTAGTGTTATGTTCTTATTAGATGATCAAAACCAACCTGCTGGACTGAATCAACAGTCTGTCCCTTTTTGTTTAGTTCCAAGGTCCCATAGATTCATGCTAGTGGCACAGAGAAAGCGACTTTTCTCCATTCTCCCTGCCTCCAAGGGCAGAGTCTGCCCTCCTAGGCTGGGGAAGGGGCATTGCCTGAGACCACCTCACATCCCAGCCCAGAAAGCGGCTTCTCTCTTTTTTCCCCCTCTTCCAAGACTGTGATCTTCCTAGATGGAGAGAAAGTCAATCAGCTCAGCTGAGGGAGGGGCAATGCCTGAGCTGTTGGGCCTCTCTGCCCAGGAGGCAGCTTCTTTCATTACTCCCCACCTCCATGGCAGGGCTTACCCCAGTGTGGCGATAGACAAGCAGTTGGGCTTGGGGAGGAATGCTACCTAAGGCCACCGAGTGTCTCAGCCCAGAAAGTGGCTTCTCCCTTCACTCTGCACCTCCAAGGGCGGGGTTTGTCTTGCTGGAGCAAAAAGGCAAGTAGCCAGGCTGGGGGAGGAATGTTCAGAAAGCAGCTTCTCTCCTTACTCCCCTCCTCCAAAAGCGAGGCCTGCTCTGTCGGGCAGGGGCAGGGACGTTGCCTGAGACCATTGCCTGAGCTTGCCCTGCTGGGCTGGAGAAGGGGTAGTGCCCAGAACTACAACTCGCCACAGCATTTCTAGGCTATGGACCCCCAAAATGGCGGCTGTCCACCCACAGAGAGCTGACACTGGAGGTGACTGCTCCGGGTGCAGCAGGTGCTAGGTTTGGCCGGCTGTCTCAACTAGCCGCTGGCTGTCTCCACTGCTTCCTTAACCCACTGTCTCACATCAGTCTATTAAAGGGTCTTACACTCTCTGCCCCAACCTGCACCAGTCAAATCTTCAGTGGTTTCCAGGGCCAAAGCCTCCCTTTCAGCATTCATCCGCTTTGTTTTCGTCCCAGTGACCGCCAGAGGTGAGGTGCCTGTCTCCAAACTCCTCCTGTAGACATGGGAAGTGTCCGCTCAGACCAGTCCCTCTACCACCCAGTGAAGACCTAGCACAGAGCACTGGAGAGTTCAAAATGGTTCCCACTATTGTCTCTTCTCCACACAGCCTGTCATCCTGCGCCACAACTTTGCACTGACTTCAGGTGCTTCCCCCCGAGTGGATGTGGGGGTCGGTGGAAGAAGAGTCATCTTCCTGTGGGTCAGACCACACTGCCCTGGAGGACCAAAAGCCGCAGCTGTCCCAGGCTCTATTCCCTATTGTGTATCTCTCACTCCAGAGTTTGTGGTTAATTCTACAATTCACCTTTTTTTTTTCCTGCACTGCTTGTCCCGCGCTGCTTCTCTGCAAGTTCACCATGCCGTTCTTGTGAGAGAGCAACCCACTCATGGGTAGCTGTCCATGTTCTACACCTCCTACTCTGGGAGCACAGAGCCAGGAGGTCACCACTAATCCTCCATTTTCCAGCATCTGAAGATCTGACTTTTAAACCTCAATATATCACTGACACTTTGGGTAAGTCACGTAATATTTTGAGCAAATATATTAACCAAATTTGCAAAATGCTAACTTCTTCTAGGGTGTAGATTTATATAAGCATTAAATGAAATAAGGGATGTGATAGGATTTCAAAATGTAGAAATTGCCATGCAAGTGCAAAGCCTTATTATTATAATTAAAATTAACATAAAAAGTTGAATGGCCATCAAACCAGCTCCTTTGTGTTTCTGAAAAAAGAAAATCTGGGTAATTTGTTAACATATGTAAACTAAATATGTACAAGCAGAGGATGTATGTAGAATGAGAAAAATAAAGATCAGAATTCAGGGAAACAATGATATTTAAAGGGAGACTGTAGAAAAAACATATGTTTCAACAGAAAACTATACATTGTCTACAAACAGCACATCCTTCCAGTAGTTACTTAATTCAAGCCTTTCATTGACTGAGATATTTTACAACACTTTATAAATTGTAGGTCACTAACAGACATGTAAATTGTCTTGTCTGGTAAAGATTCAATAATCTTCACTTACACCCTGTGTTAAATCCAGTTTTGCCTCTATTTACATGTTTATTTCAACGTTCCTGATCTATAAATGTGCCGGTTTTTAAATTCTCTTTTGAACCAGTTATACCATGTGTCTGCTAGCCACACTAAATGAGTGGATCTTAAAATGTGTTTATTTTTATGTCTGTATGAGAGTTATGATTTTATTCCCTTCTGACAATTATATATTAACCACACTAAGGAAGGAAAGTCAGCTAAAGAGAGAGCAACTGAATAATCATTTGGATAAGCAAAAGAGCACAAGGAGAAAGACATGCCCCTGAGACCAATGGTAAAAAATGGTTTTAGAGAAAGGGAGGAGAAGTTACATAGCTCAGGGGTGTTTGGTAATTTGAAAGAGGTTAAAAATGTCTGTTACATTTGGCACCAAGTAACAAATCTTTACAAGGGTATTTGACAAAGTGCTATAAAGTATAATGCAGAGTTCTGAGGAATGAATAAGAGGTGAGAAAGGAATGTATCAAAGGAAGCCAGCTATTTTTCCCCAAGTTTTTTTCTTTTGAAACTTATTTTTCTGTATCTGTAAAATGATAAATTTGCACTGTCAAAAAATAAATAATATAAAAATGTAAAACAAAAATGACTGCAAATCTCACCAGAAAGTACACCAGCATTTGTTGAACATCTTTCCATATATTTCTCTAAATGCACACAATTTAAAATAACGGAACCATAATATATATCTATGTACTATTAGGTATGTAACCTAATTTAGTTTTACCACTTAATAGTGAATCTCCCTAGTTAAACTTATTCTTTTTTCCTTTTTTTTTTCTTCAGTAACTTAGTTGATAAAGTTTCCTTTTGGCAGAGAAAAATAGCAACATAGGTAATTTGAATCAATTTACATGTTTCTTTAACTTTTATACCACTCACATCTGTATAATATTTTACAATTCACAAAGTATCTTCCCCTAATTTATTTTATTTAATCTTTAAGCTCTATGAGATAAGCTGAGAAGGCCTTTTTTTCCTTAGTTTACAATGAGGAATCTGAGGGCTAATTCGGTTCAATATCTTTCCTAAAGTAACAAAACTAAGTGTTATTCAAGTCATTTATTCAATAACAGTATGCCAGAGATTATGAAGATGAAAATGAATAGGAAGTGGTGTCTGCTGTTCTTTCTGCCTTTCAAAATTTATTTAGAGAGAAAGGCATGTAAACGAATACAAGCAAATCATTCAAAGGTCCTGTAGGAGCAGCCAAAACAAGGTAGGAGAGAACAAGCACTTTTTTGTTTGATGATAGGATACACAGTACAGACCAAAATAGAATAGTGGTGTCATTAACTGAAAGAAAAAAGATCATCCAGTTTAAAGAACATCTGGTAAGATGTGGGGTAATGCTTTTCTCAGGCACCCCTTTTTGAGATATGTACTTATGTAGAGAAATAAACTTGATTCCAAGATGTTACTGAATTTTAGTGAATAAGCAGAGCAAAATGAATACATAAGTCTGTGGACATCTTTTCAAGGTAAAAACACTGTCATGTAGACACAGTGAAGATGAGTTAAAGAGTTTTACCGAAACACGATAAAGTATGTATGTCATCTTCTTCAATTTCAAAGATTCATGCTGTCTGTCCTTACACAGGAAAAAAATGGCTATTGTTAAAGAAAAACTCTTTGAAGCTGAAATTTTAGAGAGCTCAGAGCAATTTCAAATATCTTGAAAATGGCAGGGAGAGCAAGATACATAAAAATCTGACCTGGCTCAAAGATTAGAAAAATTAATATTTAAGCAGGCCAATGATGCTGTCTTTGACTGCTGTCTTTGCTGTGGAAGTAAAGAAGCAATGACTGGTAAGAGAACCCAGGGTGCAAATCATAGAAAAGGAAGAGAACATCAGAGAAATAAAAAGGTTCTGGTCTGAACTGAGAGCCTCCAGTAGCATACTGTAGAACAGAATTGATCTCGAAGAGGTTCTACTGTCCTACTTGAACATAAGGGTTTTTGTTGTCTTTCAAATAACAATATGGACCTTTAGTTTCCAGTCTAGCATGTAATGAATTTGGAAGTCTTTATTCTAACAATAGATAAAAAACTGAACAAACTGATACATCAACAACTCTCCTCAGATCTCTCAGAGAAGTGAGGTCATAGGGCAAACCACTGACCTCCAAAATTGGAGAGACAGATAGATGGATGAAGAACATCACAACTTACCGGAGCATAAAACACACAAGCAAGTGAATCTTATAAATATTATATAAAATGTAGTTTGAAATATAAAATGTGATAATTATACAATGATTTTTATTCTTAATTTTTCTGATTTATAAATAGAAATGCATTAGTCATCATTCAGTTACTTTTATGTATCTATACATAACAGAGGCACAACTTTCTTATTTACACAAAATTTTTCAGTTTTTTGTAAATTAATGTTTTTTATTTTAAGCATGATTCCACAAAATTAGGTGAAAATTAAGCTTACTCTTTGGACTGTACCCCTCCATTCCAGCCTTTAAGATATGATCAAGTTCTGTGGTCTTATCTGGAGCCAGGGTGTTGGGGGTATCCTGGCAATTGGTCTCTGTTAGCATTGATTGTTGCTAGTAATCCCATCGTCCCAACCCGCTCAGTCATATCAGAGCGGCCACTCCTCTGCTACTGTGTCCTACGGAGACACAGGATCTCTGATGAGGCAGGGACTTCCAGGCAGCAACTGTACATCCTGGCACACCACATTTTCTTTGTGATCTTCCACATCCTACAGCCTCTAGAAGGAGCAGTCTTCAACTCTCTGATGCTCCCAGTTCTCCTGACCTATTTGTATTCTTTCAGCCATGGGGGATATTTTACCGTCTAAAATACCTCTCTCTCTTTATATATTTTCTCTAGCTTTTGGAAGCCAAAGACAAGAAACCTTGCCACAAACTTCCTTAGCAAATAGAAAGCAAGGTGCCTGCCTATTTTATTGAATGGGAGGAATGGGACAAAAACAATGAAAGAGAAAATAGGTCCAATGTTATTTTGTAGCACTTTCAAACATAGAATTTTATTTCGGGACTTTATTATTTTTAACTGATCTGCCGTGAGAAATCAGTCTCCCAACTGCCCCCAAAATCAAGTTGATCAACTCACTTGACTTTTCAAACTTGAATGCGGTTCAACCAGCCAAAGCTGGTATTAATGTAAAAACAGGCTTTATATTAGACTAGGTTAAAATAGTACATTTTATCTGTGTATGAGCATGCATATTCATAGGCCTTCTTCTGTATGACAAATTTCTTAAACACTCAATTAAATTTTTTTTTTAAATTTTTCAGTGAGCATACCCTTCAACTACCAGTTTAGGAAAACAAAATTGGTCTCTGTCTTCCAAACTTCCTTGACCCTGTGTCTGTACTTTATATGTCTATCACATTCTATTTTGCTCACTTAATCAGGTGATTACATGCCTTATTGACATTTACTTTAGGTTAGGCTCTGGAGGCAGGGTTTCAATCCCAGCTCAAGCCTTTTCAGCTATGTGACATTGAAAAAGTTCCATATACTTTATAAACCTTGGTTTCTTTATTTGAAACTGAGATAAAAAGACTTACATTGCAATATAGAATAGTGCATTCTATGAAGTAGGATAACATATACAAATCTATTATCAATATGCCTGGAACATAAAATACACTTAGTAAATATTATGTAGTAACTATATTCACCCAAGCACTAGGTAAGCATTTGTTTAATAATTGGATGAACAAAGCATTTTTCTCTTTATAGATATGTATACCTAGAAACATATATTTATATATAGCTATTTTAGCTCACTTTTGACTAAAAAATGTAAATGGACTTTTGGATTAAGCAGTAGATAATAAAATATTAATAATTTAAGATATCTTTGAAGTTAAAGGTTTTTTTAATTGACATTAACTAAGTGTCTTGATTTTATTTTATTCAAAATTCTATCTTGGATCTTCAATCTACAATGCAGTCAGATTAAAATAAATCATAAAGAGTCTCAATTTTTTAAATTTTGAAATAGATAATTGCTGAATATGTCTGATAGAGCAATTTGTGACATAGCTTAATTTATAAAAAAATGAAAAATCTAAGGATACTAACTATAACACATGTATCAACCTTCCCTTATTTATCTCTAATATTACAATAGCATTTGTCTTAAAAGTGGTAATATTTAGCCCAATAGATTATGCTAAATCTATACATTTTCAATTTGGTTTTTCTTTTGTTCCTTTCCCTTTCCTGTCACCCCCATTGTAGGCAGGATTATATAATTTTCTCTAGAAGTTTACTCATATTTTCTCTTTCTTATATATAGTAGTACTTACATTTCAGGCATTTCCATATTACTACAAAACTATTTTATGATTCACTTTTTTCATTAATAATATGGTGCCTTAGAGTCTATACATACATATAGCCTAATATAGTTTGGATTAGGTGGAAAGTACACTCTGATATATAAATTGAATTGCAGGAAGTTTATGGAGGAATATTCTTTGGAAATAAGAGATGTAAGGGACAAGGAAAACAGGACTGAGCTAAGGAAGAAGGTGAAACTCAATGCAGTAAATTCTAAGGTAATGTAGGTAGGAAAAGCAAATTTACCCAAAAAGATCTGTTGATTCTAGTCATGATGACTCCTTGTCTCTTCCAGAGTAGCAGGGATTCGATGTAACCAACATTTGTGTTCTCCTCTAAAAATAGTGCCGTATTAAGAGCTCAACAATGATCTCTGTTCCTGATAGATTGGACATTAGACAGTGGCAATAGATATATCAGCCTTTATGAATATTTCATAAGCATTTTCTTGTTAACACATTTAATAGGTATGCTCAAAAAATCTAGGAATCTAACCCTGAATGAACTGATACAGAAACAAATTTTTCTGTTAAGAAAGGGCAGGAAGAATATTAAATGCCCAAAGAAAAGATCAAGTCTAAAAGATTGATTAGTTAAGAAACATCCAGTGGTATTGTTTGGAACATAATGCTTTGTGATGGGTTAAATAAACTCCTCTTCTGTGTCCCCTAAAAGGAAAAAAAAATATTTATTAATATCTTTCTTCCACACTAATATTCATGCTGTATATTTTTTTGGGGGGTGGGGGATGCCAAGGAGGGCTTTTTCCTGCTTCAATAATGGCTTTAGGTAAAAAAAAAAAAAAAAGTGTTGCTCACAATAGGGAGTAGATTTCTCTAATATGCACGAAAGAGTGAAAGGCACTATTTCATAACCACATTATGGACCAGTATTTAATAACTGATCTTTATATTTTGGAAAAGAAAGAATTAACCTTTCTCTTTTTTGTCATTTTATATGCAACACATAGCAGAATATCTTAGAAATATAAGGTTTCCAACTTTTTTAAATAAAAAAATAAATATACATATATCTTTACTTTTTACACTAATTGCACATATATGTATATTTTATGTCTTTTGTGCAAATTAGAGAATATAAAAATATTTTATTCATTTATTCATTTATTTGTCACTAATGTATCTATCTGTTCAACAAATATTTATTGAACCTACATTCTGTTTTAGGAATTATGCTAGTAATCAATTCAGGGATGAATGAACATTGTCTTCCTTGTGCTTTTAGTCTAACAGTGAGATATACCATTAGGCCATAATTAAAATACAGAGTGATAAACACTACAATAGGGGACATGAAAGTGATGGTACCCAAATGTTTGGTAGGAGAATTAGGAATATCAGAAAAGACTTTTACTAGGAAATAATAAGTTAATATTAAGACCAAGATGGTAGTAAGAAGCTATCCAAGCTACAGGGGAGCAGAGAAGCACATCAAGTGGCCATTCCACTCAGAGGTGTAGTCAGTGCATACGGGAAAGAAAGGACAATGAAGGGACAGAGGGGCTTGATTGTGACTGGATCATAGAGTACGAGGTAGAACCTGGCTAGAAACTAGGTAAATCCAGGCTTGACTATGACAGACCTGATCATCAAGTCCAGAAGTGTAGATTTTACCCTAAAGGCAATGCAAAAAGATTAGAGTATGCAAGCAGAAAAAATATCATAGAGCCAGGGAGTCTGGTAAGGACATATGATAAATTATCCACATGAGAAATAATATGGACTGAATGGAAATTTCATCAATGAAAATGGAAAATTGAAAAATTCACCAATATGTAGCAATTAAATGGAACATACTTGAACAATTTAATGTATTACAGAAGAAATCAAAGGGAAATACAAAAGTATCTTGAGACAAATAAAAGTGGAAGTACAACATACCAAAAGTTATGGGATGCAGTCTAAGAAGAAAACTTATAGCAATAAATGCCTACATTATAAAAAAAAAAAAACAAAGCCTCAAGTAAACAACCTAACTTTACACCTCAAGGAACTAGACAAAGAACAATCTAAGACCAAGCAGGCAAAAGAAACTAAATAACATAGATTACAGCAGAAAGAAATGAAATAGGGATGGGAAAATACAATAGAAAAGATTAACAAATTTAAGAGCTGTTTTTTTTTAAAAAAAATAAACAAATTTGACAAAGAAAAAAAGAGGGAAGGCACAAATAAATAAAATCAGAAGTGGATAATAAGCCTGGTCAGGAGAGAAAGCTTTTAATATTAGTACTGAAAGTAAAAACAAGAAGCAGTTTAATCCCAGACGGATAAGCAGAACTGTGTGACTCCCCTTTCCTGCTTCCTTGCCCCGCCCAGCCACCAAGCTGAGGGTCTTTTCCTTAGGATTTGATGGTTTCACTGATGAATTCTACCAAACATTTAATGAAAAATCAATATTAATCTTCTTCAGAATTTTCAAAAAAAAAATAGAAGAAGAAAGAAAACTTCTAAGCTCATTATATTATAGAAGGCCAGTATTATCCTGATATCAAAGCCAGGCAGAGTCACTACAAGAAAAGAAAATTACAGGCCAGTATTCCTGATGAACATAGATGCAACATTTTCCAACAGAATACTAGCAAACTAAATTCAACAACGGAGTAAAAGGCTCATGCACTGTAATCAAGTGTTTATGCATCTTTGTGTGCCAGAGATTTATTTTTGGAATGTATAAACAATTTAATAAATACAAATCAATAATCCAACACAACACATTAACCAAATGAAGAACAAAAATCATATGATCATGTCAATAGAAGCATAAAAAGCATTTTACAAAATTCAACACGTTTTCATGATAAAAATTCTCAACAAATTGGTATAGGAGAAATGTATCTCAGCACAACAAACTCACAGCTAATATCATGCTCAATGGTGAAAGTTGAAAACTTATCTTCTAAGATCAGGAACAAGACAGGAATGTTCACACTTGCTATTTCTATTCAAATAATTCTGGAAGTCCTAGCCAGAAGAATAGGTAAGAAAAAGAAATAAAAGGCATACAAAATGAAAAAGAAAAAGTAAAATTGTTTCTGTTTGCACATAACATGATTTTATATAGAGAAAATCCTAAAGAATCCATCAAAAAACTGTTAGAACTAATAAACAAATTCAGGAAATTTTCAAGATAGAAAATCAATATAAAAAAATCAATTGTATTTTTATACACTAAAAATTAACTATCCAAAAAAGAAATTAAGACAACAATCTCATTAACAATAGCATGAAAAAGAGCAAAATACTTAGGAGTAAATTTAAGAAAGAAGGTGACCTGTCTGTACACTAAAAATAATGACATTGATGAAAGAGATTTAAGGAGACACAGATAAATGCAAATGAATCCTCTGTTCATTGATCAGAAAAATCAATATTTTCAAAGTGTTCATACTATCCAAAACAGTTTACAAATTCAATGCAATCCCTAACAAAATTTCAATGGCATTTTTCACAGAAACAGAAAAAACAATTCTAAAATTCACATGGAACCATGAAATACCAAACAACCAAAACAATAAGAATCACACACACACAAAAAAAAAGCTGAAAAATATCATACTACTTTATTTTAAAATATATTACAAAGCTAAAGTACTTGAAACAGTATGATGATGTCATACAAATAGGCACATGGACAAATGGAACCAAATAGAAAGTGTACAAATAAATCTACACATTTATGGTTAATTGATCTTCGACAAAATTACCAAGAACACACAGTGGGAAAACAATAGTCTCTTCTGTAAATTGTACTGGAAAAATTGTATATCCACTTGCTAAAGAATGAAATTGGATCCCTGTCACATACTATTTACAAAAGTCAACTCAACATGGGTTAAAGACCTAAACATAAGACTTAAAACTGTAAAACTAATAGAAGAAAACTTAGGGAAAAATATTCATGACATTGATCTGGGCAATGATTTTTTTGGTTATGACACCAAAAGTACAGGCAACAACAGCAAAAAAATCGACAAATCGGATTATATCAAACTAAAACTTTTCAAAACAAAAAAAGGAAACAACAGAGTGAAGACACAATCTATAGAACTGGAGAAAATATTTGCAAATTATACATTTGATGAGAGTTTAGTATGCAAAATATATAAGGAAATAAAAGAAAACCAATAACAAATAAATATGCCCGGTTTAAAAAATGGACAAAGGACCACAATAGACATTTTTCAAAAGAAGACATTGAAATAGTTAACAAGTATATGAAAAAAAATGCTCAGTATCTCTAATCGGGAAAATGCAAATCAAAACCATGAGATATTACTTTACACCTGTTAGAATGGCTGTTATCAAAAAAGCAAAAGAGAACAAGTGATGCAAGGATATGGAGAAAAGGCAAGTCTTGAACACTGCTGGTGGCAATGTAAATTGGTACAGCCGCCATGAATCACAGTATGGAGATTTCTCAAAAAGTTAGAAATAGAACTACCACATGATCCAGCAATCCTACTACTGAGTATATATTCAAACCAAATGGAATATGTTTCTCAAAGAAATATCTACACTCCCATGTCCATTGCAGCATAATTCATGATAGCCAAGGTATGTAATCAACCTACGTTTACATTGAGGGATGAATAGATAAAGAAAATATAGTGTGCGTGTATCTAGATATGCATGTGTATATACAGACACACACACACACACACACACAATAGAATATTATTCAGCCTTAAAATAAGAAAATTTTATCGGTTTTGAAAACATGGATGAACCTAGAGGACATTATGTTAAGTGAAATAAGATAGGCAAAAAAAGACAAATACTACATGATCTCACTTATAAATGGAATATGAAAAAGTCAAACTCAAGCAGAGAGTAAAATGGTGAATTTCAGGATCCGGAGGTGATGAAGGTATGGAGTGATGTTGGTCAAAGGGTACAAAGCTTCATTTATGCAGGATGAATAAGTCTTGGAGATCTAATATACAACATGATGTCTACAGTTAATAACACTATATTATATATTTGAAATTTGCTAAGAGAGTAGATCTTAAATGTTCTCATCCCTATACACGCATATACTCAGTAAAGTATGTGAGGTGGTAGATATGTTAATTACTTGATTCTGGTAATCTTTTCATGGTGTATACTTACATGAAAACATTACATTGTACACCTTAAACATATAATTTTTATTTGTCGGTTATGCTCGATGAAGCTGGAAAATTTTTAAAAAGAAAGTGAAAATAATGGACAGTTATGTGAGATGTAGGATTTCAAGATTGACTTGACATGGATGAACAGAAAGAGAAGTCAAGGAGGGCTCCTTGTTTCTGGCTTTGACGATGAACTGGATGCTGGTACCATTCACTGTGAAGAGAAATCAAGATGCATTGCAGATTAGCTACACAGGAATGCACTGACATCACATTTGAACTCGTTTTTGTAATACCTCTCCTGGTGAGGTTGAGTGAGGGGTGAGATTTATGGTTCTATAACTCAGGAAATAGAGATTTTGGAGTCATAGCCATATATACGTGGACATTGATTCCTTAGAATAAATCAAGATAAGTGAGCCAAGAAATGAGGAATTGAGAATGCCAAATATAAAGTGAATTGCACAAGAAAAACCTGCCTTTGGGGAATCCATTAACGAAGTAACTCAGAATCCAAAGACTATGGAAGAGAAACATCTGCAATGATATTTTCTTGAAAGAAATTAAATAAAAATAAAGTTTTATTTATGAATAATTGGTGATCCTGGCAAGAGCATTTTCATGAAGTAGTTGTGACAGGAGTCAGACCACAGTAGCTTTAGAAATGTGTGAGATATTAGAAAATGAAGGATATAAATTGCAACAAGCTATTAAATGGTGCTGTTGGGCAAGAGTTTTAGATTTTTAAGTAGAAGGGATGTGACCACAGTCAGATGATGTCAGCAGAAGAGGAGAAGCCGCAGTTACACAAGATACCTACAGAAGAGTTATACAAAGGCCATCTGGGTCTAATCAAGTAGAAAATAAGGGAAATGTGGAAGGATACATGCTATCGAAAAACTCCTGTTGCTTTTTACAGTCCCCATGAACAAATTGCATTGCATTCATCCTCACTAAGGCTTATTGCCCTGTCTTTTATGATTGTAGGAGTATGGCTCTTTTCCCCTTATTTTTGACTAGCCTTCACATTTTATTTGGAAATAAAATCTAATTTTACAAAAAAATGGGGAAATAAAACGTTTACCAAATGACTATTTTCACCATGGCACCTCATTCATTAAACAATCATCTATTGAGTGTCTATTCAATAAATACCAGTCACTGGGAGTATAGAAGGGAATGAAATTAAAAAGAAAAACAAACAAGCAAACAAAAAAGTCCTGCCTCATGGGGTTAACATAGAGCCATCACTTATGAAATTTCATTTTACCTTAAATTTTATGTTTTCATATATAAATATTCTATTAAATTCCAGGTTATGTGATAAGACATAACATTTGTTGTTCTTTTCCCTATCCTTTAATATTTCATACAGTTCTCTTAATAAATAGAATATTAAAATAGCCTAATTATTACTACATTTACTTCTGCAAAAAGATTGAGGATTAAATAATTAAAAACATTTACTAATATGAGACAATAAATTGCTTTTGAATTTGAGGTAGCAATATCATCTGGCTATATTTTATGTAAGTAGGGCTGGTCCAACTTGTGATAATAAAGATAAAATATGAAAGACTCTCTAAGTAAAGGAAAACCCAGTAATCTTTACCAAGTTTCCACCTTTGCTGCAACCATTTTGACTTATCTTTGCTACTCTTGGAAATTTCAAAGGAAGCATTTACCGTGTAATTTATCCAATAAGTTGACTTTAATCAGTATCATTTCTTCTAGTTTGATTCTCCATGAAGTTAGAGAAAGGATATTAATAATTAATATGATTTATTTTCAATTTTATTTTAATTAACATAAAATATTACAAATATAGGCTGGGCGTGGTGGCTCACACCTGTAATCCTAGCACTCTGGGAGGCCGAGGTGGGCGGATCGTTTGAGCTCAGGAGTTTGAGGCCAGCCTGAGCAAGAGTGAGACCTCATATCTACTAAAAATAGAAAGAAATTAGCTGGACAACTAAAAATATATATACATAAAAAATTATCCGGGCATGGTGGTGCATGCCTGTAGTCCCAGCTACTCGGGAGGCTGAG
>CAUYSK010052219.1:0-15736 GCA_963575035.1 Avahi laniger
TTCCAACAGCGTTTTAATGGGGCAGACTATAGGAAATACAAATGGCGAAGACTCCGAAGCAAGACTAGCACAGGCTTATATACTGGTGAAGGCTAGGTGGCAAACTGTGATTGGACATGCCCTTAGGGTCCTCCCCAAGAAAGGCGTTCCTCTGCTGGCGCATGCGCTCAACTGATGTTTACCTCAAAGTTGTTTGGTGCTCAGCGCGATCTTCTAATGGCATCGACTGCAGCGCTCCACATTCTTCCATTCTTGTGATAGCTTACTTCAGAGGATAGGCTCAAGTTCTATCCAGGAAAATATAAGAGGTGCTAGATCACCGTTGTTTTTTATGATTGAGTAGTATTCCATTGTATACATATACCATATTTTATTAATCCACTCATGGATTGACGGGCACTTGGTTGTTTCCACATCCTTGCTATAGTGAATTGTGCTGCCATAAACATTTGAGTGCAGATGTCTTTATTACAGAATGATTTTTGTTCCTTTTCAAAGTTGTAATGGAGATTCTAGTTAGTAAATTAGGAAAGAAAATTAAATGAAAAGCATGCGTATTGGAAAGAAATAAACTGTTCCTTCCTGTAGATGTCTTAATTGTCTATGTAGATAATCTCGAAGAATCCAAAAAGAACTGCCAGATAGTATAAGTATGCTTAGTAAAGTGACAGGAAACAAGATCAATATATAAAAATCAATTGTTTATCTATACCAGTAAGAAATTAAAATTTGGGAAAGAACCACTTATAATAATATCAATAAATATGAAATATTTATGAATAATTCCACCAAAATATGTGGAAAAATTTTACACTGAAAACTATAAAACATTTGGTGATAAAAATCAAATAAGACCTAAATTTATGGATAGATATATGTATGTATTCATGGATTAGAAGCTAAAAAATTGCCAAACTATCTCCTCCAAACTATCTACAGATATGGGCTAATCTTAATCAAAAGTCAGTAGTAATTTTGTGTTAACAAGATAGTTGTAAAATTTATAAAGAAAACATGGATATAGAATAGCAAAGATAATGTTACAGCTCTTTTAGAATTTGACTAACAGGTTTTTCGGTCCTCACTAGAAGACCCCCCCCCAATTAAAAATATAAAAATTAGAATTAAAAAAATAAAAAGATAAAATTTGAAAAGGAATAGAAAAGATAATTTTGAAAAGGAAAAACAAATTTCAAAGATTTACACTATATGATTGTAAGAATGACCATAAAGTTACAATAATCAAAATAGTGTGATTTGCCAAAAGTCTAAACATATATATATCAATGGAACAGAATGGAAAATGTAGATATGGTCATTTGATTCATGATATAGTTGTCAAGGGAACTATATTAAGTATGAATAGCCTTTTCAATAAATGAAGCTGGATAAACAGAACATTCAATACAAAATGTTCATCTCCATCCTTAATTGAATCATATACAAAAATTAGCCCAAAATGGATCATAGACCTAAGACAATTAAATTTATAGTAAAAAATAAGAAAATAAATCTTTGTGACCTTTGGTCCTTGGGTTAAGAAGAGATTATTGTGTAGGACACAAAAAATAAAAACAAATAAATAAAATGTTGATAAGTTACACTTCATTAAAACTAAAATTTTCTACCCTTTCAAACCTATTGTGAAGAAAATGAAAAGACAAGCCACAAACTGGGAAATGTAAATTAAAGCCATAGTAATATGCTACTACTCATCTATTAAATTGTTTGAAATCAAAGACTTGATAATACAGAGCAACTGGAACTTTCATTTATTCCTAGTGTGGATGTAAAATGATTACATACATTTTGGAAAAGAGGCAATTTTGTGTAAAGGTAACATACTTCCCATGTGCCCCAATACTCCTACTCCTAGGGGTTTACCAAAGAGAACTGACATGTTTAAACAACATCTGTTTATGAATATTTATAGCAGATGTTTTCATAATTCCCCAAAGCTGGAAACAATTCAAATATTCATCAACAGGTGAATGGATGGAAAAATTGTCATCTATCCATACAATGGCAACTAACTGTGCAAAAGCATGAACCAAGAACAAGGACTATATACTAAAGGATTTCACTTAAATGACACTTTGAAACTATAATGACAGAAAACACAGGGATGGGAATCAAATCAATTGTTGCCAAGAACTGGTGGTATTGTAAAGGAATTTCCCACAAAGGGGCGTGAGGGTACTTTTAGAGGTGAAGGTAATATTCTAAATCTTAATCACGATGATGTTCATCACACTCAATGTTTAAGTTTCTCGAAACTTATAGACCAGTATTTCTAAAAAGATGAATTTTACATTGCACAAATTATACCTCGACAAACCAAAAGCCAACCAACAATACAATAAAGAAATAGAACATGAAGCAATAGGAAACAAACATAGTACTTGTGGCTTCCTATCTTTCCTGTAAGACTTCAGCTTGGCAAACTGCTCAGTGCCCCACAATGGTAATGTCTCAAATCTGGAAGGCCTTCTCCCAAGCCTCGTTCTTTGTTTTGAAATCATCTTGATAACCAATGGGTTGCCTAGTATTTATATTTGCCAAATAGTTTGCATAAATACCAATTGCTAATTTGGCTGGATGCAGATCTTATGTTTTATCTACCAAACTGGTGCCTAGCTAACCAGATTTTCCAGCTATCATACTGTTTTTGTCTGGATGGACTTGCTTGAAATCCTATCTCGCCTGCGTTAGTAGTAGTAGTGTCTATAATCCATGTGCTGTTAAATTTTGATTCATTGACCTGCTGAATGAGTCTTAAGTGTTTTTAATTTCAAGATTATTTTTTAATTCTAAAAGCAAGTTGTTTTTCTTTCTTCTACAGCATACTCTTTATCAGTGATTCTCATTCAATAGTGCACGGTAAAATAATCTGTTGAGTTTGTTAACAATGCAGATCCAGAGCTCTACTCCAAACCTACAAAATCAGAATCTAATTAAGTTCTCTGCAATGTACGTATTTTATAGAACATAAGTAATTATAATATTGATTTCTGTTTGCAATATTACGGGTAGTCATTTTTCCTCCAAACAATGTAACTGATATCAATACTTATTCTATTTTACTAAGCCTGGAATTTAGATTCTGTAGGTTCTATTTAATTGTATCAGTGAGATTACAAAAAGGCAGAGCAGAATACAACTAGACAGGTATTTACATCTATGCTGAAATATGTGTAACATATGAAAAAGGTCAAATTTCTTTTTCTCTACATCCTTATCATTAGCATGAGTAATGTGCCTTATGCTACTAAGAATAACATTTTAGGTGAGATTCTATTTCCTACCTGATTAAAATGTAAGCCTTGACACACACATTTTTTTTTGACACCATGTGTTTGTGTGTGTATGTGTTGCAGTTAATTTTATATGTGTCAATGTAGCTAGGCCATAATACCCTGATATTTGGTCAAACACATCTGGATATTGCTGAAAAGGTATTTTTTTAGATGAGATTAGCATTTAAATCAATAGACTGAACAAAGAAATTACCCTTAATGAGGTGGGTGTGCTTCATCCCATCAGCTGAAGGCCTTAAGGAAAAGACTAATCTCTTTCAAAAAAGAGGAAATTCTTTCAGCAGACTGACTTCAGACTTCAATATCAACTCTTCCCTAGGTCTCTAGCCTGCTTACCTATCCTGTAGATTTTGAACTTACCAGCCTCTACAGACACAATGAACCAATTCCTTAACATAAATCTTGTTCATTCTCTGTCTCCAATAGATAGATGATAGCTAAATAGGTAGATAGATAGATAGAAAGACATCCTATTTGTTCCATTTTTTTCTGAAGAACTCTAATACATATGTGTTTGCACAGAATCAAATCTATTTAAAAAGATCCCAGTATAAATTATATAGAACTAGTTAGCTATTTAAAATAAAATTCTCAGTCTTGACTAATAATTATTTGGTAGCTTGTCCAAAGAGTATTAATATTTTCTATAAAATTATTTTTAGTTTCAAAGTATTTCCAAAAAATTTTATTTCCTTTTTGTAGCCTTTATAAGCTTGTGAGATAGATATAGAAGCATTATTGATGAGGATTTCAAGCACATATTTAAAATAAATATAAAATTTGAGAGTGGGATACTGAGGCCAAAACTTTCAGGCTAAAATCAAGAACTCCACTGTGCAGAACAATCCAATTAAGCAAATCATAAATAAGTTACTAAAAACAATGTGAAACAGGCTGATATTAGAATAAAAATTTGGCACACACTGTTCAAAAATCCACAAAATATAGAGTAACTATAGCAACCTTGGCACATTCAGGACACATTAAGCCTAATTCCTAATAAAACAATTTTACTATACCTCCAGGTTTTCAGCAAACCTAAACAAAGGTCTTAATTATAAGCAGAGAATGGTCAGAGGCCTGAATTTTACCATTCCTAACTGAATCAGAATTTAAAATGCTTTAAATGTCTCAATATAGTTTCCCTTTCACCAAGGATTAGCCACACCTTATTTTCCAACGTGTAAAAATAGTTGTAGTAGAAATTCAATGTTTATTGAATGGATTTACTTGAATTACTGTTAAAATTATTTTGGGGATACCCAATTAGTTTACATAATTTCCCAAATTGTTCCTGCAGTTAAGTGTTCTCTGCAGATAATATTATCCTATTTCTGTCTCTCTTATGCTTTGTTTTAACAAAAAGAAATCAACATCATTTTAGAATAGAAAGAGCTAAATTAAGCAATCAGAATTCCAAAGTTAAATGTTGAAAACAGAGAGGACTGAGACTTCAAAATAGACAACTCACACAAGTGTATAAGTATAATGAATTAATTCTAATGTTAGGCATATGAAAAAAGTACAGTGAAGAAACAAGGAGACCTTAGACTACATTATTTTTCCGTTAGTGTATGATGTGGTTACTGGTCCCATGGAACATAGACAATAGCAAATTAATGTCACTGTTAAGATTAGTTTGTAGCTTAATAGGGTTCTTGCTGTATCTCCTGGAAAAAGTGTTCTCCCTTTGGTAACCCAGTTCTCTAACCCAATAGAGCTCAAAGTTGTGGGGATAGGAAGCATAAATCACCTGAGAAGCTCACTGAGAGTGACAGTAAGTGTAGTTATTCCTATTCCCAAGACTCATGGGGAAGTGAAAATATTTGATTCAAGTTATGTAAGTTATATATAATATAGTGTATAGTGACTCATCCTTGCTTCCTTATAAGGTGTATTCTCCAAATTGGTACTTCAGCTGTGCCTACAGACAGATTGTTCTGGCTAGCTAGCATCTGCTAGTTGGTGGAGTTGGTGGAGTATGTGATACAATCAGTGAGCTAACTAGTGAGCACACTCTTGTATTTCTTCTTCTCTAAGGACAATCCCGTGGTACGACATCATGTTATGCTGGACCATGTGATGCTTCATAAGTCATGTAGTAGTGCTATTGCTGCTTTTCAGACAGGAAGAGAAAATCCATATCTAGAATTTGTGCCTACAATAAGAACACATTTCTAGCTCTTTTATGTGGAAAGGACCTATGTAGAGAGACTAAAATATATGGCACAGGTAGTTGTAATTGATGGTATTAACTGGATGTTTTCTCAACTAATCTTCTCAACTCCTACATAATCAGGAGATGAGAGCTTCTTTATTTGCTACTAATGAGACCTCAGGTTTTCACACTTTGCTTTCAATTGCCTATTAATTGATCTCAGCCTTTCTTTATCCTTTTTTAGAGCATTTGTTGATCTTAGCAATAGCCACTACATTTTATTGCCCTTGAAGTTGCTATTTCCCTCATGTTTGTTTCTCAAATACCTATTTGATAATATACTATATCACCTAGCCTCTTCCTGCACTGGTGTACCATCCCAAAGCTCCACTTCTGAAAGTTAATCAATTGCAACATTACTTTCCACTAGGAGCTTTGGGTAAAATATTTTAATAAAGCTCTTATAATAATTATCCTGCCATGTGATTGTGGAGCCTGTGACAAGAGTATGAATAAAGGTATATACACACCTAATGGGTGCGGTGCGCACCGTCTGGGGGATGGACACGTTTGAAGCTCTGACTTGGGTGGAGCAAGGGCAATATATGTAACCTAAACATTTTTACCCCCATAATATGCTGAAATAAAAAAGAAAAAAAAAAGACTACCAGAAACTCTAAATGAATTTGTGAATATAAATGGAGAAATTTACTGAGAAATTATATGCCATTAATATTCAGATATGTTTCATTATTTCAAGGCAATAGAGAATATATTACTCTACTCTGGCTGTCATAACAAGATACCACAGAGTGAGCAAGGAGGTGAGCTGGGAAGATGGCCTTTACTAGGAACCAAATCTGCCTTTTTGATCTTGGATTTCCAGCCTCCAGACACGAGAAATAAATGTCTATTGTTTAAGCTACCCAGTCTATGGTATTTTGTTATGGCAGTCCAAGCAGATTAATAAAGATTTTGGTAATGAGAAGTGGAGTGCTGCTGTAACAAATACCTAAAAATGTGAAGCAGCTTTGGAATTGAGTAATGGATAGAGTTTCGAGTTAATAGAAAAGTTTAGAGAAGCATGCTGGAAAAAGCTGAGATTGATATGAATAGATTGGCTCCTGTGAACTTGGAGGCTAAAAAGTCTAGACCCAGGAGAGCTGATGGTGCAAGTTCCAGTCTGAGTCCCAGTCTGAAGACAAGAGAAGAACAATGTCCCAGGTCAAAGACAATCAGGAAGAAAGAGGGAATTCTTTCGTACTCAGCCTTTTATTTTATTCAGGCCATCAATGGATTGGATGAGGCCTTCTTACTTTGGGTAAGGCAATAGGCTTTACTCAATCTACTCATTTAAATATTAATCTCATCCAGAAACACCCTCACAGACACAACCAGGACTAATGTTTATCCAGATATCTGGGTGTCCCATGGCCATCAAGTTTTTGTTCTTGTTGTTTGTTTACTTGTTTTTTGTTGTTGTCTTTTTTCTGAGACAGTCTCACACTGTTGCTCAGGCTAGAGTAACATAGTATCGGCCTAGCTCACAGCAACCTCAAACTCCTGGGCTCAAGCTATTCCTTTGCCTCCACCTGCCAAGTATCTGGGACTACAGGTACTCGTCACCACACCTGGATAATTTTTTCTAGTTTCAGTTGCCCAGCTAATTATTTTTTCTACTTTTAGTAAAGATGGGATCTCACTCTTGCTCAGGCTGGTCTCGAACTCCTGACCTCTCGTCTTAGCCTCCCAGAGTGCTAGGATCACAGCCATGAGCCATCACACCTGGCCCATGGTCATGAAGTTGACAAATAAAATTAACCATCACAGAGGGTAATCCTGTGTGTGCAGCATTTTAGAATTGTAGATAGAGTGGACAGGCAAGTACTTTCTATGCAGGTGGTAACATTTGAAAACTGAATGATATAAAGGAGTGTCATGCCAAGAGCCTAAGAAAAATTATTCCAGGCAGAGAAAAAGGTTAAGTGTAAAGACTCCGAGATGAGACTGAGCTGGAATATACTGAGAGAAAACAGAGTGGGGTGTGATTAAGCTTGAAGAGTGAGGAAGGGCCAAATTCTTTAGAGCATTTTTTGGCCATGATAGAGTTTTGATTTTACACTATGTATAACTGAAATGAATAGGAAAGATTAAAGCAGAGGAGACTTACAATCTGAATAATTTGAAAGAGAAAAAGAAAGAACGGGAAGAAAGGAAAGAAGAATGGAATAAGGAAGGAAGAAATGAATGAGGAAGGTAGAGAAGAAGGGAGAGAGGAAAAACGAATTAAGGAAGAAAGGAGGGGAGGAAGTAAAAGAAGCAATAAGAAAGATAGAAAGTAAACTAACATTCTGACCGCAGTGTGGAAAATAAACTGTAGGATCAGGAATGGAAAAAGTCTATTGCATTAGCTCAAAAAAGAGAAAATCATTGCCTGGATCTAGATATTAGTGATAAAGAGGTTTGGATGGGTTAGAAATCTATTTCCAAAATGAAACTGAAAGAACTTGCCAATGAATTAGACGCGAAGGACAGTAGAGAGTACAGAGGAATGAATGATGGCTGTTACATTTTTTTCTATAAAATTCAGTTGGTTTTGGCACCATATGTGAGGAGGGAACATAATGAGAAATATAGTTGAATTTTTTGTTAGGGTGGGAGCGATTAAGAATTTCATTTTAGACTTATGAAGATTGAGGTGCACATTAGATTTACAAGTGAATAAGTTAAGTGGAAATCTATATATGAGTCTGGGATTCATAGGAGAGTACTGCACGGGGCAATCCACACACATGCAATCTGGCAATAGCAATTAGGATTGTTATGAGATATATTCTAGGTCAGAAATCATAAGAAAAATAAAAGGAAATTGAAATAAAAGATGTAAGGACATACTTACATGTAAGTGCTAAAAATAAATGATGAAATTTGATCGATATTCAAAGAAGTATCTGGAGAGCAACTTGGGCACTGTAAACACCCTCTCAATTTTTATTAATGTGGACAGATACAGGTCCAGTAAAACTTCCTATAATTGGGAAATAACCAAATTTTGAGAGTATGTCATTAGGTAGTTTACACAAAACAGTATCTAATAGAATCATGTAAACTTGAGAAATAGACAATCAAAGCATTTTTTGTGGAAGTGGCATGGCCAAATAAATGGCCATCAAAATTATAATATAACCACTCAAGGGTGGAATACCTGATTTTAAAATCTGGGGTAATTTATTTCACGGCTAGAGAAAAAAAGATGATTGGGAGCTCAAGCATGGCATGAAATATTGATTTTACCTGAATTTTACATAATATTATGAGGGTTTTTATATCCAAAAAATGAAGAATAAGTATTTCAGTCTTTAAATTTGTGGTCAAGTTGCTTGAATATTCCATTTCTTTGAAGTGGAATGAAAGGAATATCTTTAGAACAGCAGTTCATGTATAATTACAGTACTTCTGAAGAAGGTACAAGTTGGCTCCCTTTAGGGTTTCCTAGTGGAAATTTCTGCTAACTTTCTAAACGTATTATTATGAGGTTATCCTAAATATTCTTGCCTGCCCTAAAAACCACCCTTGATGATAGGGCATAGTCATTGCTATCATGGTTTGAAACTGAGCAGGGACAGAAGCGAGGTTTAATTTATGCCAAGTTTACTGGGATAGTCATAAGCAACTCTGAATTTTGAAATGTTGAAATTACATATTGAACTATGTCTCACTTGTATGTATTGAGCTCTCATGTGACACCCATCAATGTTAATACATTTTATCTACATATTTCTCACAGGGTGCCCTCATGTTCTGTTTGATAAGCCTACAATTAATTTATGGAAATTGAAATGGTGTTTTCAGTTCCTAGCAACCCATATGACATTTTCAGCACAGTTTTTGTCTAATTTAATTGCACTGAAATTTTAATAATGATGAAGCAATCTCCCATGTCCTTCATCACACATTAGAATGCTGGATTTCAGAAATGAGGCCTAGACAAGAGCAAAGAAATCTTATTCAGCCTCACACTGACTGCATGCTTTTGGGGAAGACAATCAAACATCTAATTTTGTTGTTCAATTCAGTAAATTAAAGAGATTAATCAAAACCTATCATAGGCTTTTTCCAAATCTTATGTACTATAACTCAATATTTAAATGATTAATCATTCTAAAAATAATACCCAATGACATTTTTATGCTAAAGAGCAAAGCATCCTAATTTTGATTCATTGGTGATTTTTATTATATATGAAATATATTTGACATTTGTACTTATTTTTGTAGAACAGCCATGAAAGTAGAAAATTAACTCAGAAAGTAGATATGGGTTTCTTGTGTATGAGAAAGAAAACACATAAAATGAGTTTATCTATGGTGCATAGCAATTGGTAAAATTGGTGCTGATTTTGATGTTTATTGGGGAGAAATTTCGATTAGATTTCATTTAGTGTGGAAAATTGGACCTTGCTACAAACTCTATAGTATTCTGTGCTCCAGACAGGCTTACAGACCTCTCCATCTGTCAAATATCATGCTCTTTGGTTTGGAACATATTCCTTGGTTTGGAGCATTATGTTTGAACAGATGGGGTGGCCTGTTTGTAGATAAAATTAACAATGCATTTCCGTATATATTAGTTCGTTCTAGTTTTCATAATTTTTTTCCCTGTGGTATTTAAAACACAAATTACGTGTGTTGTCTAAAAGAGAGAGAGAGTACGAAAATGCTGAGCTTGAGCAACTCAAAATAACTCTACTGGAATTGCAGCCAACATTAAAGATTTTGAAAAATGACTTGACACATAGACAGAATCTTTGGAATAATTTTTAAAATATTGAACAGCAAAAATTCTTTGGTTCTAAATCTCTAAAACAGTGAAAATTAGAGAATTATAGCATTTCACAATTAATATGATTTGAAGTTTTCTATTAAATATTATTTTCATTGTAAACTGTCTTTGCTCTAAGAATATGCGAGAACCCTTTATTGTTCCATAGAACTAGATGACATTAAGATACTTCAAAAAGGGAAATTATGATTTGCTTTTGTGCAGTTTGAATCAAAGTTGTAAGTGTGCCCATCACCAAGGTAGTGTACAAATCATGTAATCAAAACATTTGTACCCCTGTAATATTCTGAAATTTTTTAAAAAGGGAAATTATTATCTACCCTGAAATATATATGAAGAGCAAATAGGCATATTTATCTGTTGCCTAATTTTAATTGTCTCTATATATTCTCATTGATTTTTAAAATGCATGTGTATAAATTACAGATACCGTTGGTAGGCAGAGATACATATGTGCAATATATACATAAAAATACAGATACAAACATGTTGTCAATAAAATTCCAAGTGTTTTGTATTCTGGTTTCTTTTAAAGATAACATCGTATGTGTATATATTTTATACATAATAGCAAAACAGCAAAAATAATTGTCAAAACTATTTCTTCCTTTGTTTATAGTTTCTGTCTTTTTTAACATCTGAGGACGTCTGTCCCATAAGATAACACAAATATTTTGGTATAATTATATTTTATTCCACTAGTTTTATAGTTTCAGGGTAAATGCTGACTGTTCTAATTCACATTTACTTGTTATTTTTTTCTAGATGATCTTTGAATTAATATTGTCAAATTCTCACCACCTCACCTAAAATTTTTCATTGTTCTTGGGTTGTATTTTCTATATGGATAAAATGTACAAAAATTGTTGAATTTATTGCACTATTGATATTTCCAATTCAAGAACAAGGCCTGTTTTACACTCATTCAATTCTTTTCATTAAATCTAAAGATCATAATATTTTCTATGTTCATCCATGTTGTTGCCAATGACAGAATTTACTTCTTTTTTATGGCTGAATAATGTCCCAATGTGCACACATACACATATATCTCATTGCATGTGTATATATAAATCACAATTTCTTTATTCATTCATCAATTGATGAACACTTAGGTTGTTTTTATATCTTGGCTATTGTGAATAATGCCGAAAGGAACATGGGAGTGCAAATATCTCTTCAAGCTACATTACTGATTTAATTTCCTTTGTGTATACGTCCAGAGGAGGGATTGCTGGATCATATGGTTCTATTTTTGATTTTTTGAGGAACCTCCATACTATTTTCTATAATGGCTGTACCGATTTGCTAAGTGACATAAGCCAGACACAAAAATAAAAATACTACATGATCTCACTTATATGTGGAGTGTGAAATAGTCTAATACAAAGAAGTAGAGAGTAGAACAGTGGTTACCAGGACATGGGAGATAAAGGTCATAGTGTACAGAGTTTAAGTTACGTAGGATGAATAAGTTTAGACATCTAATGTACAGCATGCTGACCATAGTTAATATATACTGTATTATATACTAGAAATTTGCTAAGAGAGTAGATTTCAGGTGCTCTCATCACAGGGAAAAAATGGTAACTACGTGAGGATAGGTATGTTAATTAGCTTGACTGTAGTAATTATTTTACTACGTATATGTATATCAAAATAATGTTGTACCCTTAAATATATACAATAAAATAAATAGATAAATCATAAGAGCAGATTTTCTGTTTTATTCCTCTTTTTTATTTGGATCTTTTGGGTATCATGTTTTTGGGAGAACTGTTGTTGTTTAATACTCATATTCAATTTGTCAATTTACTTTGTTTCTAAAATGTAGTCTCTGTGTTTTGCTAGAGATTTTCAAATAATCATATCATACATAAATGATAATTTTATGCATATACTTATTATTGTTCTTTCTTTTCTCTCAATTGCTTAAAATTTTCCCAGAAATTTTGAAACAACTAGAGTAAAAGCTGTGATAATAGGCATTTTTTGGTTTTATTTATTTAATTTTTGATTTTTTGGGAATGTAAAACTTGATGCTGTGGAGCTGAGGTGTCACATGTTCTCACCCCACTTGCAATCCTAATCTCATTGGGCATATTGAATAAAGAGTAATTCCTTTTTGTCTTAAGAAAATGATATTTGGGGATGAATTGTTTTAAAAAGCTTATACTAATACACTTCGATTTCTGAAAAAAATTGATGAAGAATTAATGTGGAATGTTTTTTGGGGATTGCTTTTCGAGGTTTTATTGTATTTTAAAAATTGTCGTGATGAATTATATTAACATATTTTCTGTCACTGAACAACTTCTAGTGCTAGAATCTCTCTACTTAATCACAGTATACTATTATTTTTATTCTAGTGGAGTCCTTGTGTTAATATTTTCTTAAAATATTCACATATATATTGAAAATTATGATAGAGCAATGAATATTTTTTGATATTATCTTTATAATTTATTAATGAAGAAATTATATGATATTATTCAAGGCTAGAAATTAGCTACTTAAAACAATTATATAAATTCATTTGATTCCTTCTATTACAATGCTATATAATTTCAGGCCAACTATTATTTAAGGATTTCCATTTCTACTTAAAGTACAATATTAATAGCCTCTAGAAAAAGTATAAAGCATAATTATCTGGATAATAGGCATAATTTGTTTTTTGTATCTGTAGTAAATAAGCTTTTTGGACCTCTAATACATTAATGGGCATTACCATTTAATTAGTGGCATAAAATAAGAATTAATACATATAATAACTTCTCAGCATACATAATATCTAATACTGCTATGATCAAACCTGTTATAATGACAAATGCCTCAATGATATATTCAGAATTTGTATAATGTTTTAAAATATATTTGAATATCTAGCATGTGATAAATTATTTCTGTAAGAATTACAATTTTTTGGCTTGTAGCATCTTAAAAATGCTAAAGCTTAGACTCAATATAGAAGCAAAAATCACATAATTGGCATGGACTGCTCATTAGATTAAAAGTTATCATAATTTAGTACTATATTCCGAGTTATGCAATAAAATCAGATCATCTCCTAGCTTACAATGACTTCTTTAAATATACTGGATAATAAATTATTCAATTAACATATAGTAATTTAAAAAGATTTCCTTTACAAAGAAATTCACAGTATCTTTCGCAGAAATATATAGTGTTCATTCTTATTATCTCTAGTGAAAAATCAGATATCATCAAATTTTTTTATTGAAAAATAATCAATTTTAATATATTTCTACCAAATAACATTTTGAAAATATACATTATAATAGTTTAAATTTGTATTAACTATCTACTTGTTTCTATAAAAATAATATTTAGCAAGTGATTTCCTGTTTTTTGAAAAGTAGGACAACCTGATTTAAACAAATTTGTGTTATATAGTTTTTTTAATGACAGACATTATGAATTAGAAATGAATTTGTTATCAACATGTAACCTGAATGTGGGTCAGCCACTCTACTGGGAGACCTCTAGATATATTGAATGAGTAGTCCAGGAAATGACAAATACCCCAAGTGGAACTGCACCCAAGTGTTTCTTTTTTTTTTTTTAACTTGGCAACCAAAGACAATTTCAGTGGCAAGAACAGAAGCGAATTTAAACTATTTGCCAAGTGTCCATCGTTTATGCTTTCACAAAAAGCATGATCCCCAACAAGAGAACACTCTGCTCTAAAATACCTGATATGAGGAGCCAACTGATGAATCATCTTGAGAGAAAAGCCAGACAAACCAATCATCTTAGTATAAAATTCATTCATCAATGATTTCCTATAACAACAGTTTTTCCAAATCTAATTCCTTCTGTGCAGAATGACTCTGTGCTATAAACTCCAAAAGATGCGAGACTACCATTTTTGGTTTGGTTTTGTTTACTAAATTTTTTGTAGGTGAAACAAGTGGACATTGAAGTGCTGGGATGTTCATATACGTCCTGCCTACCTTTTCATCGTGGTTCTTTAAACAAAAGAGATTGTTTTGGTATTTTCTAAAGCAAATTTGGCTTTGACAATATTGAACTGTGTCATTTTAGTTCAAAAATCTTACTATATTGCAAGCAGAGTTGTGTTTCAGTTTCTCTTAATAGCTTTTTGAGCTTTCTCTCTCTCTGTCTCTCTTTATATATTTATACAAACACATACACATGCATAAATTAAGCTCTCTATAGCTCAGTT
The DNA here is from genome assembly GCA_963575035.1 of Avahi laniger. NCBI lineage: Eukaryota > Metazoa > Chordata > Mammalia > Primates > Indriidae > Avahi > Avahi laniger. Next base: position 14,528 of record CAUYSK010052219.1, read on the forward strand.
CCCTAATGTGTAAAATGGAGATAATAGTAAGAATTGATGGATTATTTTGAGACTTAATACATGTGAAGGATTTAGAACAATGTCCATATATATGGACTATTCAGTAAATATTAATATTTTAGCACAAACATTTTAGATGGAATACTCTATTGGAAAATTATAAGGAAAGAAATTAAAAAGAAAAGGAAAGGCTTTTTAGAATAAGCAACTTGAGTACATTAGTGTAGATACAGTGAGATATGAGGTAGTGCCCATGATTTTCTGCATCATGTTTGGTGCAACTTAATGTCTCTTAGACATGTTCAGTTCTTTAGATAAGCATTTCTTCTTAGGCATAGTATTTTTATTCCAGGTGAATGGGGCAACTCTAATAATATCTGGTAGTCGGCCTTTCTAATGGTATAATTGTTGAGGCTTGAATATTTTCTCAAATGTTGACAGAAAAAAAATGCATGGTCCAGCCATAGGAAACGAGATGCTATAATCTGGACTCAGACGCGGTGTGCATCTGTGCTTAATGAGAAGGTATAGAGCACATGCGTGCAACATTGGTGACACAGCATACGAACTCCCTGAATGTGTTAAGTCTTTGTGAGAGGTAGAACACTTCTCCAACTTTGGTACTAAAATAAACTGAGGCATTTTGTCTCTTTTTATTCATAAAACTTAAGGCATGGACATTTTTAATAATCTTGGCAAACTGGGATTTTTGGTCTTTTAATTTGGAGGGAGTGACTCAAAGAAACTGGGAAAGCCAGATATAATTTAGAGCAGGGATAAAGTTCATTGTCTAGCAGTATCACAGTGAGTATGCGGTGGTGGCAGCAAGCCACCCCAACAGACTCTGCCCGTGGTTCTATCACTGTTGTAACTTCTGTTGCCTGTTTTACATAGGCTGCTTTTCCAGGCTTCCTTTGATTCTGTAATATTTCCAGTATAGTTTCAATAAGTTCAATTTGTTTACTCCTGTTTTACATAAGTAAGCCACATAAAGTTATTGCTTTTCATAATACCTCAGCCAATCCACAGGTGATGCTATTGTGACAATGAAGACCACCTTTAGAAAGCAGAAATCTTATGGGAATGATTAGATTTACAGCTCATAATAAAAATATCCAGAGTAGCATCTACAACATCAGTGAATGGAATAGGAAAATCGAACTTAGTAGAGAAAAAAATAAGCCATGAAGGTGGAGGCAGGAAATGCAA
>CAUYSK010052220.1:0-20362 GCA_963575035.1 Avahi laniger
CAATTTGATGGTGAGTACATGTGGTGCTTGTCTTTCCATTCTTGGGATACCTCACTTAGTAGAATGCATTCCAGCTCTATCCAGGAGTATACAAGAGGTGCTATATCACCATTGCTTCTTAAAGCTGAATAGTACTCCATGGTATACATATACCACATTTCATTAATCCACTCATGCACTGTTGGTGAGACTTCAAACTAGTGCAACCTCTGTGGAAAGCAATATGGAGATACCTTAAAGAAATACAAGTAGAAGTACCATTTGATCCAGCAATCCCATTACTGGGCATCTACCCAAAAGAGTAAATGATACTGTATAAGAAGACACCTGCATCCGAATGTTTATAGCAGCACAGTTCAAAATTGTAAAGATGTGGAAACAATCCAAGTGTCCATCAATACATGAGTGAATTAATAAAATGTGGTATATGTATACCATGGAGTACTATTCAGCTTTAAGAAACAATGGTGATATAGCACCTCTTGTATACTCCTGGATAAAGCTGGAACTCATTCTACTAAGTGAGGTATCACAAGAATGGAAAGACAAGCACCACATGTACTCACCATCAAATTGGTTTTAACTGATCAACACTTAAGGGCACATATAGCAATAACATTTATCATGTGTCTGGCAGGTTGGAGCGGGGAAGAGGGGATGGGTATATACGCAGCTAATGGGTGTGATGTGCCCCGTCTGGGGATGGACACGCTTGAAGCTCTGACTCCGGTAGGGCAAGGGCAGTATACATAACCTAAACATTTGCATCCCCATAATATATTGAAATAAAAAAAAAAACCGCTAAGTTCAGAGAGATTGAAGGGAAATTCATCATAATTAAAGATACAATTGTAAAGAAAAATCCAAATTTATTTCAATAAATTTCTTTGAATATCTCCATGAAAGCATACCCCACACATCTATGTTCCTCCTGTGGCCATTCCTTCTCTCTCTCTTCTAGTTTTAGATTCTGCTTTCCAAGTAACATTGATTAAGCATTAATGAGATCATAGAGGAGCTTTAGACAATAATGATTGTTATTCAGACATGCTTCAAGTCAAAACATGTACTAGAGAACATTACTATAAATTTTGGATGCCTGATACACTAATCTTTCTAACTTGCATTACAAGAATCAATCCTCTTCTTCAATTCCATTCAGTTTACATGAAGTATAAATCAGGATTCCAACATGAAACATATGGCACGCTCAAATTAGGATAATTTGAGGAGGATTTATTTACAAAAGACTGTTTACAGGAGTGTGGGTGTAGAAGAGTCACAATGAGTAGCACAAGAATGCTGAGTTGGTAAGGAGGTAACACTCCTAAGTGCAAAAAAGAACAAGGGAAAGGAGCAGTTATTGGAACAGGAAGCAGACAGTCTTGCAGAGAAGTTCCCCTTGAAAGGGTAAGTGACCTTCCAAGGAGAGCAGGGCAGTCTTGGGGGAGCTGGCAGAGAGTCTCTTTCCTTGCCCTGTTCCCCAGCCCAACAGGAAGCACAAAGGCCTAGAGGTCTTGGTGTCCTCAGTCAACAGTGCCACTTTAGGCAACCTTCCCATAAGATATCAAGGAGAATAAATACCTCCAGATCTCTTAAAAGGATTCCCCCAATGGCCAAACCTAACCAAAAGCCAGGAGGCACAGGAGGCACAGCAGCCACTTGACAAAGTATATAAATAAGTCAGCTTCCTGCGACAAAGACCAGAAGGGAAAATGAAGGCTCAATAAGATACCTACATAATTAAATCTCTGTGCCTACATATGCTCCTTAATACACACATATATGACTTGAAAAGCTCTCAGAAAGGAATTTTCCCTGAAAATGTGTACTTCATTGATGTTTTCATGCTCAAAATTTCTACCATCAGATATTTCAGATTTAAGACTGCTGATAATCTATAAATGCTGGCTAGTCTGGTAGCAAATTGGAAAGGAAAAAAATGAAACCAGTATTTTTGAATACTAGCTCCTTTACATATCTTATCTCAGTTAATCTTCAAATGATTCTATTAGCTATACATTATTATCTACATTTTTACAAATAATTTGAGATTCAAATAACTTAAATAACTTGACCAAAGCCACACAGAAAATACAAGGTGAATCACAGAACCCAGGCCTGTTTGATTCTAAAGTCTGTTCAGCTCATCCCCTCAGCACACTGCTTATTGTTAACTCATGGCACTTGAGCACTTTAACCTAAAATAGTTTAACATTTTCCTGGCAGAAAGCAAGGCAGGTAAAACCCAACTAAAGATAGAAAAGGGGGAGATTAATTGCCCAGGGTCCAATGTCTACCTGGTAGAATATAAAAAGGGAGAATCCAGGAGGCGAAGGGAGTTGAGTAATTAGGAGGGAGTTGATGTCTAGGGAGAAAGGGAAGTAAAAAGAGAGATTAAACACAATCGTTGCATTCTTCCCACTTCCCTATCTTAAGCCAGCCCAGCCACTTTTTTTTTCTTTTAATAGATAAATTTATTCTTTTACATTTAATGACAAAACAAATACATTAGATTATAAATAATCTTTTGTGGTGTTTATTTTTTTCCTCTTTTTTTTTTATTTCAGGGTATTATGAGGATACAAACATTATGGTTACACTTTATGTCTTTGCCTCATCCAAGCGAGGGTTAAAGAGCCCAGCCACTTTTCAGTGTCCATGAACTTTACACCTAAGGTTTATACACTTCCACATAGGAAGCATTTTATGATGTCTACAGTGATGCAATGAGTCACCCCTAATGATAATTTCACCTGCCTTCCATCTCGCCCTATTCTTACCTGCTGTAAGGAAGCAGCATGCAATGGGCAATTGACAGTCAGCCCACTAATGATTACCCTGAGGGACAATGCCTCTCCCACTGCACCTGCCTTTGTATACGTATGCTGTCACAGTAAAATGAAATCATGCTTATTCAGATAGAAGTATATTGTGCCCAAAGAGTTTACATCTTGATAGTATGAAATGAGTCAGTGACTCAAGGCAGACATATGCTTTCAAAGGAAATCATAAAGGGAATGTGCTTTCAGATTTGGGGAGTAGCTTGTACAAAGAACAAGCAACATGGAACCCAAATATGAGTGAGTCCTCTCTTGCTTTAAGGAATCTACAAATGAGAATCCATACTTCAAACAAGAAAATCCATGCACCTGTTATTTTTCCCATAGGCAAAAAATGGGCAACAGGATGTCAGTAATGAGAAAGATTATGGAGTTACGCTCTTTACTTCTTTTTAAAGATGGACTCAATGCCTCGCAGTAGGCATTCAATGTTTTCTTTTTCAGAACAGAGCTGGAAACCTCTGAAAACAGAACTCAAAGAAATAACTTTCAGGGTTAGGCAGACACTCCCCGAGTCAATGGGGAATTACCAGCAATACTTTTATTTTTGACTCAAATTCCACAGTTGTCATAAGGCCACACATTCTCCTAGCTTCTTCAATTTCCACACTGGATTCTATAGAACTTATTTGTGAATGATCTGTTTACTCAGCTAGCCTCCTGCCTGAGCTGTGAAACCATTTCAAACAGCTAACTGGATAAAGAGCTTAAAATAGGGTACCCTTTATTTTTTATCAGCTTAAAATTGTCAAGCAGTAGCAGATAAATGCAGAAACTCTTTTGAGCTATTTATATTTTCTTTACCATCCATGAAATGATTTAATTCAGAACTAAAATAAATGAGATTCTAATTCATGGAGTATTTTTAATTAAATATTCCTATTAGCAAGGCCTCTTTAAATTACTCAGATGGTTCGGAAATCAAGAGTTTTTAAATTGTTTGGAAATTAAGAGATAGTTTGAAAATACTATTTCTCCATAAAATTCATTTATAATCATAGTATATAATAGTGTGCAATACTTATATTATGATCAATGTGTAGACATACGAGAGTCCATGTGTCTTGATGGAAGAGGCCTTAGAGAGGAACACAGGATTTGAGTCCCTGCCACAAATTACCAGGGAGACTCTGGTGATGACCCAGACTCCACGCCTCAGATTCCTTTTCTGTAAAATGAAGAGGCTGGACTAATACAGTTTTCATATGACAATCTGAAGAGCATTCAGTGTTCTGAAGGGGCACTCCGTGGCCATTGTTGGAGATGGCAACTGTACTTTCTCTTAACCATGCCAGCACCATCATCACCATCAAAGCAATTCCACGTTTTCAGTTTTTGTGTAAAATTGTGCTTGAAAACCACTTTCAAAATTTTAAAAAGTATTGATAACAATATCTCTTTGATCAAATTTTATGACTCTGAATTTTTATTTCATTGGCATGTGGGTGTGTCTCATTGCAAAGCAAATATCATTTCCTCTCATGTATGAAATAAGTATTTAAAAAGCAGCATGCCCACCAAGATATGTAAAGAGGACAGTAATAATCTTATTTTATTCATCTGGAAATTGGCAAACTCCTCTGCTTAGCTATGTTTCTATAATCTTCCTTATCTTAATGGTCTACTATTTGTACTTGAACAGTTTAAAGAGACCTAAGTGAATTTTCGAAATTGGGCAGGAACTAACTGGTAACTGGCAGAATGACATCTCTCCTGGAAATGACTGAATTATGAAATCGGTCCTCCAAAACACATAAACATACAAATATACTCCCCTTACCTCTCTCACATTTCCTTAGAAACATATCTGCATTTAGACAACCAAACAAGAAAAACAAAACAGGGTAGTGGAAGTAGAGCCAGGACTAGGAAAGGACTGTGATTGTTTTGGTTCATTCCTCTGAGTTTGGAACAAGAACGGGGGATGTCTAGCTCTGCCTTGGAGGCCAGCACCCAGGTATGTGTGCAGGGGTATGGGGATGGAGCAGGGAAGGGAATAGAAGGCTAAATCCCTGGGGAGGAGACCAAAGGAGGCATGTTTATGCTTTCAGTCCAAGAATCCAAAAGGAACTGCTGTAATGAGAAGGGCCCAAAGCCAAAAGAACCCAAGAAGCCATTCCTCAAACTGGAAAACAAAGCAATGAGTAAACGGAGGACAAACACATGAGGTGCCAGAATGGAGTTGTAATTGAGGCACTAGAAAGTTGAAATCTTCTTAAAGAATCAATTTCCTGAAGAAAGGTTATCTCTTGTAACATAATATCCAGGTTTGCTATACTTTTTATGGACTTTCTTTAAAGTGCACCACACATCATGGAGATGGTAGATATATAACCATGTGTGTACACGTAAGCATGCGTGTGCAACAAATACTTTGATATTTTAGTGCTTTAGATATAATGACAACTGTGTATTTTAATCATTGCATGGCATTTTTTGAAGAATAGGAGATGAAAGAAAACTGAATTTTTTAACCACCATTTAGTCTCTTAGTCCAATTATAATTCTATCTTCCATCAGTATATACTGTTTTATATTGTTTGTAATTTTTCTTGTTCATTTAAATATTCCAGCAAAATTCTACCAATACACTGTTGATAATTCCAGTTTTTCACAAAACAAAGCACAAACTGGAAAAATCTACTACTGCTTCCTTAAAAATAAGCTTTCAAGATAAAAAAATTTTGTTCCAGCCAAGGTCTGACTGGCCCTTACCCTTAAATAAAGAGATGAGCTTCTGCCCTCGCTCAAAAAGCATTTGAGGTTCCATACGCCTTTTGTTTCTGGCTTCTTATCTGTCCCATAAGTAAAAAGAAAGTCAAATGTTCTGTATTTCTCAGCTGGCACGTACACAATGGGTCAGTTATGATTTTCACAAATTAAAATAAGCAATAGCAGGCTTTGACAGTACACACCATTTGCCTAAAGAGAAATGTCACTATTGTTACTTTGATTAACAATAGAGTCTTTGGAATAAATCACTTTGACGTAAGAGAGGTAACAGGAAATTGGCCAGCAATTGAGCGATCTAGGCCACGAATAGAGATAGCTTAATGTTTTGTTTGCATATTTTCTTAGTCCACGAAGAAGAAGCAACCTGGATTTTAATCTACAAAATCTCATGATTTCCTTCATTCAAATGTAGGAGAAATTGCAGATTTTTAAAAATCATATAACTCCTCATGAAGATATTGGACACCTGACAGTCCCAAAGCCATCACCATTGTAGGCCCGTACTATGCTTTCACAGAAGGTACTTTTATTATTTTTAGTGGAAGGGAACACTGAAATATAATCCTCTTCTTTGATTTAAATTTTCTCTGGTATCTCAATGTCTAAACTGGAATTTCTAAATGGACTATAAAAGAAACCACTCAGGCCAGGCATGGTGGCTCACGCCTGTAATCCTAGCACTCTGGCAGGCCAAGGTGGGAGGATCGTTTGAGCTCAGGAGTTCGAGATCAGCCTGAGCAAGAGCAAGATCCGTCTCTACTAAAAAAATAAAAAGAAATTAGCTGGACAACTAAAAATATACATATAAAAAATTAGCCAGGCATGGTGGCGCATGCCTGTAGTCCCAGCTACTCGAGAGGCTGAGGCAGTAGGATTGCTTTGGCCCAGGAGTTCGAGGTTGCTATGAGCTAGGCTGACGCCACTGCACTCTAGCCCGGGCCACAGAGTGAGACACTGCCTCAAAAAAAAAAAAAAAAAAGGAAACAACTCAGACAAGACCATCAAGAAACTTGCTAGTAGGCTACTCATAGCATTTTAATAGGTGTTGAGGATTCTACTAGTCATTTGTTCATTTGTGCCTTTCACTATACATTTTAAGCCTAAAGGATTATGTAACTAGATTTCAGATCAACAGTTTTATGACTGTTGATCATAAATGGGACATATTATTTTGTCAGCAGCACTACTGAAGACAAGATGAGAAGCAGAAGCTCAAACGTTAATTTAAATGACAACTCACATTTCAAAGTGAAAAAATAATGTGTGGATATGACTGTTCTTAGATCAGTCAAGACCTAGATTAAGGAACAGAAATTTGTGTGTTCCTTATTGGGAAAGGCTTTTAGAATTAACTCTTGTAAGAGGATGAAAGAGGCAGGATTGGGCAAAAGTTAAATTTCAGTACAGTGGCAGCAGAAGCCTCACAAGATTTCACAGGGGCCTATGGAGCTGGGATGGACTTTCAGAGCTGTTTTGGATTAAACAAGAAAGCCCAAGCTTCCACTGCCATCTCACCCCTGCATTCTCCAGTCATTGGACATGGTTTACTCCTAGCGAGGTTTGTAAGCTTAGATGAGGCTGGTTCCTTCAACAGAGGACAATGCCATGAAAAGTACTCAGATGCATGTGAGCCTTCGGCAGTGTGTACAAGGGCTTTAATCATAAAGGATGCGTCTGGGTAGCCCACCTCACAACCACTATGGTGATGAAATTTTTACAAACCCTAAAATTGTTCCAAATAGCATTTATGTTTAGTTTGGTAAAAATGATCTAACTTTAGCATCTCAAGGATAACTGCCTCATTATCTCTCTCATAAACTGACATGAAATGAAATTCAGAGAAAGAACTGGTGGCATAAACCATTATCTTTAAAAGCTAACTCATAAAAATGTAATCACCTTTGGTGCCAAAAGTTCCACACAGCCAAATCTCTGGACCCTCAAACTATAAAATCATTCTTTGGGACTTGTGTCTGAGTCAGCTAGTGAGAAGAACAATACAAAGCAATGCTTGTCCTCTTAAGAGTTATTTGTTTTAACCTCATGTCACAATTTCCTAATTGAGGAATGTGGCTTGTTTCTTAGTGGGTAAGAACCCACTCGGAGCAGTAGACAGTCAGGATGGGAGGCAAGGGGGAGGGTGAGCAGAGACTGCTGTGCACATATCACAATTAGGCAGAGAAGACATAAAGATTCTCAAGGTACTGGACAATCTTTTTTTAGCTTTTTTTGGCCAACTATAAAATGTAATAACCCTTGTATCAGCTATGAGCTCCTGTGAGTTCATTCTCTCCTAATGCTCTATGGAGCTCCAGGTAGAAGGTATTCGGGAGGTATCTTTTATCTGCTAGGCCCTAGACAACTAAACTCAACAAATGAACTTTAAGAACAGGTAAAAATAAATATTGGCCACTTTCCAAAAACCATAGGAGTTTGTTTTTGAAAAAGAAATATGTTGTTTGTAAAAAAAAAAAAGAAATATCTTTATTTTTCAAGACTATGTTTTGTAATTCCTTAAAATATTTTTTCAATCTGAGAAAAAAATTATTTGGCTGTGACATGCTAAAACAACATATCTCAAACAAATAATTCCTACATATCACACAAAAACTTTAAAGAATGCTAGCCTCCAAGGTTCTGGAAAAGAAGAACAACAACAACAACAAAAAAACCACAATAATCAACTTTGATTTTAAAGTCACAAATTAATTCATGAAACAATATCTTTAACAAAGGTTCCACTTCCATAAAATTATAAAATACTAGGATTTAAAGGAAGATGAGTGCATTGCATAAAGAAAATAGAAACAGTGTCTAACTGGGAACAGTCTTTATTGGAATGATACATTCTGCACATTCTGCAAGGTGACTATAGGCAGGTTCTCCATGAGGTAACGTTTACCCTGGTGCATACACCACAGCCAGGATCTCCCCCTCAGTAGTCTTTTTATTTTTTAATTTAAAAATTTGATTTTCTGTCCCACAGCAGCTTACTCTCAAGAAAACAGATTCACACTAACAAGGGACTAATAAACAAACCAGGTTATTAATGTACACCATGTGCCAGCCAATGAGACTACATGCCCCATTGAACTGACCAGCCCATCCTCTCTCTTTTAACAAAACTGCATGGAAATCTGAATCATCAGCCAATGGCTAGATGGACGTGGAATATGATTTAGATATTTGGTGGAATCTGATTCTGATCAACAGACATAGGTTTCAAGCCACACAACTGATATTTCTGAGAAGCAAGCAGGAAACTTTCATAGCTGGGAAAGGGAGCATTTCCCCTGACTAAAGAGCTCTTTGATAAAATTTGGCAATGATTTTGTGATTATTCTTTTTCTATAATTCCATGGACGGATCTAGGTTTGGTTGGTACTGAAGCTTACATAATTTGGGGTCTCTCTGAAAAAAAAAAGGAATACAAAATTGGGTATAAAAGTGATCATTTTTTAGAATGACAAAAGAAATCACACAAATTTAGAAGGCTGGTAAATACCAAAAAATCACGAAAGCTAGATAAATCATATATTTGCATGAACATTAATCTTAACTTACTGCCTAATTCACCACTTAATATTTTCACTACATTTTTGATCCTTTCTTCTATGACAACAATTTTTCAAAATCATTTTCTATACAGAGAATAGAAAGATATTTCAATCTTTTGTCTGACACAACACATCAAAATTTGTTTTTTACCATAGGGGTTTAGGAAAGTTTATTTTAGTTTCTCAAGTTGTTTTTGTAATGCCACATCTGTGTGTTCCTGCCTTGTCCCTTGATCTGGAGGTAGGGGACCAAAAGAGGGATGGGGATTCCTTGGAGAAGGCCAGCCCATGTGGTCAATTGCAAGGCCCCTGCTACTACGGCCGCGCCAGCAAGAACAGCATCCTTGTCCCGCCTCCCACCCACTTCTGCCCCTGCAGTCTGGCAGGGAGACAGTGGTCATAGCAGCCTCCAAGCCACAGTTCGGCTTCCCGTCCAGATCATTTCCTAGGGCTCAAACTTAGCACCAGGATGTTTCCAGGTCACTAGGGCCAGGTTGCTGCTAGTGGAGGGCCTTGGGAGGGGCCCGGCTCCCTCAGGGTCGGGAAAATCCAGCCCTGCTTCACTCAAGTTACATATCAGTCTTACTAGGGAACCATTTTCTCTCAAAAAGGGTCTCACCTGGGAGATGTTTTAAACATACATATTTCAGGCCCTTCTCTGGGGATTCTGCTTCAGAATTTGGGGCATGGCCAAAATAGTGTTTTTAGTAGGTGCCAAGATGGTTCTCACACTCTCATATATTTTTGAACCAGGGCTTTAAGGCAATATAACATATCTCAACTTTAATTCATTAAGCATTGGTTAAATATTTTAAATTTCAATGGGCAATCTTATTCCTATTTCTCAGTTTCTACAGTGTTGACTATGTGGGTTTGTGCATATAGATGCTGGTGGTGTGAGCCTGTGTGGGTGCATGTGGAGCAGAATGTGCATCTGTGTGGTGCCTGTGGGGTATGTGTGTGGTATACGTGTAAGTTGTGAAAGTGTGGTGTGTGAAGTGGCGTGTGTATGTGTGTGGCCGTGGTGGGGGAAGGGTGAGAGTATGTGGCTATTCACGGAGTGTGCATAGGTATGGTGCCAGCGGTTTGCATGTGGGGTGCATGTGAGTTGTGTGTTTGGGGGGTGTGTGTGTCTGTGTATGATGCACGTCTGAGCTCTGTAGGTGTGGTGTGCGTATGTGTGGTGCCTGTGAAAGTGTGTGGGTGTGTGTGGAGTGGTACCTGTTAAAGGCCTGAGGGAGAAGCGGAAGAATATCTCAATTTCACTGGCATGTCTACAATGGGTATCTTGAAAAATCAAGACTCTCCTTGCTCTAGAAATGTATGGCTCTTTTCTGAGACAAGTGATAAAGATGAGTTTGGAACTAGATTTTCTGAAAAAAATTGTTTTTTAAATTGATACTGCTTTTCTTCCTCATCTGCATTCTCCTTATCATCAGGTTTCTGTGATGAGCTACTATTAAGTTGGGCTTTGCCCAATACGAATCTTGTAATTAAGTTTAAAGAACAATATTGTTGATCAAAAGAAAACTATGTACTTGAAATATTAAAGTGAGAATGACACAGCCATAAATACCTGTTTTATTTTCATAGATATATTTCAATCTGATGAACTGCTAAGTTAAATTGACATTTTAAAAGTAATAATAGAGTAATCTGCCTTTATCTTTCACTTAAAAAGCTCTGCCCATATTACAGGTATTAGCTTGTAGCACTTGAAACATGAACTACAAATGGTTAGTCCTCACGCCCATTAAAGATGAAAAATAACAAGCAACGATTTATTAACAGCCTGTTCAGTCAGAGCCAGATCCAGAAATCAAATGCTTCCTAAATATCTATTTGGCCTTATTCTCCATTTTCTCGTACCTTAAGGAGGAAAGTTTATGGGCTTTGGAAGAAGAGAGACCAGTGTTTGAATTCCGGCTCCACCACTTACATGAGATTTTATTACCCACAAATTATGAATAATAATACCTACTTCATAAGTTTGAAGAAGTTTAAATGGGAATAACAATCGGTAAAACACTACCTGTAATAATAAGTGTTAGTATATTTCCTGTTTTCTTCTGCCCTCTTCTAGTGTTCTAGCGCTAACTCTCTTCTCTATGCCTTAAACATCATTTTACAAAATGCATGCATTCAAAATAATCTCTAAAATTTTGCTCATTTTCACATAACATGAACATAATATCATGTTATCAATATATTATTATTATCATTAATGTAATATTTTATTTAAGTAAATTTACACTTTCTACTTTATTCACCTTAAATAATAATATATGTGAAATCATGGGTTTATAGTCCGATTGTATTGAAATATAAATTCATATAAATATATAACTATTAAAAATATTATCCTTGCAACACCTGAAGTCATCGCCCATGCCATGAGGGCACAAACATACATTTCAGCAAGCATTGACCAAAATTCATCAAGTCTCCAGATTTGACAAAGAAAAGAATCCTGCCCCTTTTGCTAATGGCCTGTCCTCTCACCCAGGAATAGATGCTGCTGAGTCTATAGCATACATTTCACATGGCCACAAAACATCTACGAGGGCCCAGGGTTGAGCCATAAAGTAAATTCCAGGAAGTTGTCAAAGCTCCTAGATTGGTCCCTCTCAGAGAATAGCTGTGCTTTTCAAACAAATGTGCCTGGTTCTAACATACAGTGAAATATGCACGAAGGCATCGTGGCCATGTGGCTTATCTGTGTGAAAACCCACAAGATTCCCCATAAGAAATCCATAATCATATAGCCCTTCAGCTCCAGAATACAAAATATCAAGAAAGCTAATTACATGTTAGTAGAAAGTACAATTAAAATTTATGAGACTTCTTTTTAAGGTTTAATCTAAAACTCATTTCTAGGCCTGAGTCACATGCAAATATATCAATCTGCATGTTGCCTAGAATATTAACCTTAGAGATAAACTTTGTAATTTTATTACTTAAACAAATAAATCTTGCTCTGTGTGTTTGAGGCGACTGCAGTTACGTTTTAAATAATACTGGTCGAATGACAATGAGATATGATACACAAGTTTAGCATAGACAGAACAACAGAGGAGAAAGTTTTTTAAATAAGAGGGACAGAAAAATGCATGGATTTGATCCTTGGGCTTGTTGGCTTTTGGTATTCAGCATTCTCTGAGAAGGACCAGAAACCATGGCACAAATTCTGGTGAGTGATTTTGGGGAAAATTTTAACTGGAAGCTGACATTAAGGCAATTAGTGATGCTTTTCAAGTAGAAGGTGTAAGGACTATGATCATATCTACTGCAGTCTACAAAACACAAGGATCCAAAATTTCCTTGGAAAATAAGTTAACAGTTCAAAATAAATGTATGACACCCTAATCTTTTCAGAATTAAAAAATTTTCATGAATAAGAATTAATTTCATAGTTAGACATTAAAGTGGTCTCATTTTGAAAAAAAACATAAAAACAATGAAAACTAGACTCAAGGAATTCCTTGGAATATGCCTATGTTCCTTTTTTAATCAGTTTCTTAACTGTGACATTTGAATTATGGAACAAAAACCAATTCCATTTGTCACACTGAAACTCAAGACACTGCTGGAAAATCTGCTAGCATGGACTTTTTCATGCCAGTTCTAATTTAGCCCAAGAAAAGCCAAGCATTTAGAAATTCTAACATGAGGAAGAGTAGAAAAATGTGTACCATTTTAACACACCCTGTGTGATGGGAACCAACATTATTATCCTTCCTTGCAACAGAATTACATGTGCATAAAAGTAGAATTTAAACACAGCTGTAGCCTGTTCATTATAACAGATATATTTCTGATTTTTGAGATGTTAATCAAATATTTTAATAGAAAATTATATTTTACATGCACTAAAGTAGTGGTTCCTTGCTTTTTGGATTTTAATAACACCTGTATTTTTTTAAATTGTGTTTTTAAAATCTAAATTGAAATAAAAATCAAACAAAAAATAAAAGATTTGAAATTTTAAAATTTGCAAAGATATAATCTCATTATAAAGGACAAGTACTTACCAAGAAGATAGCTGGTAACCAACATGTCCAAATCAAAAGACTTTTAAAAGTTTTGAATAGATAAAAAATAATATTTTACTCTATACTATTACCTTGGACTGTACATTTTTAAAAATTAATTTTCTGAAATATTTGATCTATATTATAAGATCTCTACTAGTTTATCTCTATCACTTTTTTTGGAATTATATTATTTTTTTATTTCAGCATATTATGGGAGTACAAATGTTTAGGTTACATATATTGCCTTTGCCCCACCCAAGACAGAGCTACAAGTGTGTCCACCTCCAGATGGTGCACACCTCTCCCACTAGGTGTGAATATACCCATCCCCTCCTCACCAGTCCCACCTGCCCGACACCCGATGAATGTTACTACTATATGTGTACATAAGTATTGATCAATTAATACCAATTTGATGGTGAGTACATGTGGTGCTTCTTTTTCCATTCTTGGGATACTTCACTTAGTAGAATGGGCTCCAGCTCTCTCCAGGATAATACAAGAGGTGCTAGATCACCCTTTTTTTTTGTGGCTGAATAGTATCCATGGTATACATATACCACATTTTATGAATCCACTCATGTATTGATGGGCACTTGGGTTGTTTCCATATCTTTGCAATTGTGAATTGTACTTCTGTAAACATTCTAGTGGAATTATATTTTTTGACAGAGGTAATGAACTATCTTTTGAAACTACTGAATCATCAAACTGCCCAAAGCAAACACATTTTAAACATGGATTAACTTCCAAGAATTATAAATGACTTCTTAGAGTTTGAAACAAATTACATCACAATGTTTTTTTAACTTTTTATTTTGAAATAATTGTAGATTCACAGGATGTTGCAAAGAAACGTACAGGAACATCTTGGGCATCGTTTGGGTGCATATATTCTACCCCAATGTTAACATCTTATATAACTATAGTATAATATTAAAATCAGGTACTTGACATTGGTACAAACCATAGAGCTTATTCAGATTTTACCAACTAAACATGCACTCTTGTGTGTATGTGTGTGTGGGTGTATTTAGTTCTATGCAGTTTTGCACATGTGTAAATTCAGGCATCCATTACTACAGTCATGATATAAAACAGTTGCTCCACCACAGAGCTCTCTTATGTTACTCCTTTATAGCCACATCTACTGCCCCTCTCCATTCCTGACCTCTGACAACTACTAATCTGTTCTCCCTCTCTATATAGTCAGTGTCACTTAACAACGGGAATGTGTTCTGAGAAATGCATCATTAAGAAATTTCATCATTGTGCAAACATCGCACAGTGTACCTACACAAACCTAGATGGCATAGCCTACTACATACCTAGGCTGTATGGTAAAGCCTATTGTTCCTAGGCTACAAATCTGTATAGCATGTTACTGTACTGAATACTGTAGGCAATTGTAACACAATAGTAAACAGTTGTGTACCTAAACATATTTAAACATAGAAAATACAGTCAAAATAAAAGACAAAAAATGGTACACCTGTATAGGGCATTTACTATGAATGGATCTTGCAGGACTGGAAGTTGTTCTGGGTGAGTCAGTGAGTGAGTGGTGAATGAATGTGAAGACCTAGGACATTACTGTACACTACTGTGGACTTTATAAATACAGAACATTTAAGCTACACTGAATTTATAAAAAAAAATTTCAATAATAAATTAACTTTAGGTTATTGTAACTTTTTACTTTATAAACTTTTTAATTTTTTTAACTTTTGGACTCTTTTAATGACAGTTTAAAGCACACACATTGTACAGGTGTACAAAAATATTTTCTCTCTTTATATTCTTACTCTATAAACTTTTTTTCTATTTTTAATTTTTTTTTTACTCTTTAAACTTTTTAACTTAAAACTACATGCAACTGTACACATTAGCCTGGACCTACACCGGGTCAGAATTATCAATATCACTATCTCCCATCTTCACATCTTGTCCTACTGGAAGGCCTTCAGAGGCAATAACACACATGGAACTGTCATATCCTAGGATAACAATGCCTTCTTCTGGAATATCTCCTGAAGGACCTGCCTCAGGCTCTTTCACAATTATCTTTTTTTTTATAAATGGAAGGAGTACACTCTAAAATAATGATAATTGTATATGCTATGCTTTTATAGGACTGGCAGTGCAGTAGGTTGGTTACACCAGCATCACCACAAACACGTGAGTAATGCATTATGCTGTGACATTGTAATGGTGTCACTAGGTGATAGCAATTTTTCAGGTCCATTATAATCTTAAGGAACCACTGTCATATATGTAGTCCATCCTTGACCAAAATGTCATTATGGAGCTTGTAACTGTAATTATGTAGTTTGGCAATTGTCATATAAGTAAACCATGCAGTATGTAGTTTTTCAAGATTGGCTTTTTTCGTTCAATATAATTTCCTGGAGGTTCATTCAAATTATTTTGTGTATCAATAGTCCATTTCTTTTTATTGCTGATTAGTATTTCATGATATGGATGTACCAGAGTTTGTTTAACCATTCACCCACTGAAGGACCTTTGGGTAGCTTCCAGTATTTGGCTATGACAAATAAAGCTGCTATGAACATTTATGTATGAGTTTCTGTGAAAATAAGTTCATTTCTCTAGGATCTATACTCATGTATACAATGGCTGGACTATATGGTAAATCCACTTTTAGCTTTAAAAGGAACTAACTATTTTGCAGAGTGGCTGTGTCATTGACACCCCTACCACCAGTGATGGGATCTGTGAATGATCCAGTTACTCTGTGGTTTCACCAGCATATGGTGTGGCCACTATTTTTTATTTTAACAATTCTAATAGGTGTGTAGTGATATCTCATTGTGGTTTCAAGATACATTTCTCTAATGGCTAATGATGAACAACTTTTCATGTGTTTGTTTGCCATCTGCATATCCTTTTTGGTGAAACATCTGTTCCCATCTTTTGCCCATTGTCTAATGGACTTTTTAAAAAATTAATGTTGATTTTTGAAAGTTATTTCAATATTGTATAATCTAGACACAAGTCTTTCATCAAATATATATTTTCTCCCAGTCTTTGGCTTATGTTTCCATTCTTTCAACACGGTCTTTTACAGAGCAAAAGTTTTAATTTTGATGAAGTTCAATTTCTCTAATATGTTTTTAAGGACAGTTTTTCTATTTATGACATAATGCACAATTTTAAATTATGTTTTAAGTGTGGAATATTTTCTTTCAATCTCTCAAATGTTGTATTCAATGCTTAACTTTCAAAACCTTGTAAAGGTGAAGCTTTCATAGATTTATTTCAGAAGATAGTCCCTATATTACACACTCTAGTGATCATTTTTATTTACTTCAATAAATCTGACTGGTTTATGAATATAGTCCTTGTTTTACTCATTTCTCCATGTACCAATAAAAGCTTTGCAATGTAAAGAGACAGGTGCTGAGACTAGCCCTGGGCAATTATCACATTGAAGTGTAAAGTCCATTGAATAAAAATTAGGACATGAAGTCTGGCTTGGCTTGGATGCCAAGGTGATTCTGAGCTATATTTCAACTCTGGGATAAATGAGGGAGGAGGTCAGAATCATTTGACAAGTGTCAGGGGAAGAGAATACTCCTCCAGTATATTTGCCACAATGTTAAATTTCTTTCTTGCTAAGGAGAAACTGTGCTTGCAGAACCATGTTTCTTTGAACAAAGCAAAAAGCCAATTTATGTCACATTTGGAGGAAGTGAGCAGTTGGGGGATTGGCTGATTTTTGGAAGTGAGAGAACTGAGAGTGAGAGAACTATTGCATGGAGTTGCAGGACTGACAGATTAAGGCTGAATTCAATCCTGTTCTGTGGTTACTTGCATATGGTTTCAGACAATATCCAAAAGAATCAGCCTATCTCTTTCATGAATTTTGAGATGGGAACTTGTAAAAATACAGATTCTCCATCCCCATTCCACACTTATTAAATCAGAAATTCTGGTGACATTCAGGCATAGTCATTGATTCTATTGCTCTTTCAAAAGCCCATCAACTACTAATTTTATACATATATAAACTTCACATATACACATCAGTCATGCATTTTCTGATTAATGTAAAGCCACTTGAAACTGATTTTGGTTTGTGCTATTTTTCAGACCATTGGAAACACCCTGAGGTGGAGCAAAATCAAGGTGAGAAAACTTCTAGAAAGGAGACTTCTACAATCTCTACCGACCCGTTTGAAACCAGCAAAGGCACCAAGAGCATTAACTGGGAGGATTTCTCCAGCTTATGCTCAAACACTAGGTACTCTGCCCTTATGTACAGCTCTTTGTGTTTCGGAGGAGCCTGAATCATGAGGGAGGCAAATCCTCTCCGAACCTTTGGCCTCTCATTTATTCCTTAGAGAGAAGACATTTCCACATCACACACTTAGTCACATAATGCAAGGTGAAAGTTCTTTTCATTATTACAAAACGCAGTCTTTAAATTAGAGCAATTCAACTTAGTTACTGAACCTTTTACCAGACCTATCAGCTCACACAATTGTGCCCTTTGGGATACGTGGTCCTGTTTGAAGTTCAAATCTTTGTGCTCAGATTCAATTGCCCTATTTTCAGTTCTAAACTCCCTACCTAATTATCTGCTCACATATATTTGACCTGGAAACTTTTTAACTTAGTTACTTTTTTAAATATCTCCTAGTGATACATGTAAGTATTAAATTTCAGATACAGACAGTTTTATAAAGAAAAGCAAAGATCTGTTTTATCCCTCTCTTCATACAAATTCTCCTTCCAACAGCAACAACTTTATCTGGTTTTGGTTCTTCTTGTGGTTATTTTGTATCTGTTTTTAAAAAATATATGACTACTTGATTAGTTGTCTAGGGCAACTGTAACAAATTAGCACAAATCAGGTGATTTAAAATAACAGAAATTCATTCTTTTACAGGTTTGGAGGCTAGAAGTCCAAAATCAAGGTATTGGCAGGGTCATGCTTCCACCGAAGGCTCTAGGGAAAAAATCCTTCTTTGCCTCTTCCTCCTTCATTCCATGTCTCCAATTTCTGCCTCGTCTTCCCATGGCTGACTTCCCTCTATGTGTGTCTTCTGTGCGTCTGTGTTTTCACATGGTCTTCTTATGAGGAACTCAGTCATTGAATTTCGGGCCCACCCCAATCCAATATGACTTCATTTTAAACCAGCTAGTTACATCTGCAAAGACCTTGTAGGTAAAGATAAAGACTCAAATAAGGTCACATTCTGAGGTTCTGGGTACAAGTTAATTTTGGAGGACACTATTCAGCCCAGTTCACTTGCTCTACTATATCCTGATTTTAAAAATTTAGACATTTTCCAATGATTGCTATACTAGCTGAGGATTATTTCACTTAAGTATCTGCAGCTACCCTTCTCCTTTCCGTCCAATATACAGGGTATCCCAAAAGTCGCCATACATAGGGAAAATGAAAGATTGTAGCTAAATGTACCTTTATTTACAAAATATTCATTACGAAATTTTTCCTTTGTAGTGTAGTGAACATTACTTTCATTCTCTCTACTGGTCACCTCAGCAACTTCAAACCACATACTCAAACCCCCATTTCTTGTCCATCAACCATAGTCTATACCTCTTGGCTTCCTTTCTTCTCAACCAATTCCATCTCTCAATTGATGCCAGCTTTTCATATGTTTTCACATGTCGAGATTTTTTAACATTTATAGTCTAATGTTGAAAATGCAGTGTTAACATTATCATACAGCATTTTTTTTATTTCAAAATATCAAGGGGGTACAAATGTTTTAGGTTATATGGATCACTTTTATAATGCTTGAGTCCCAGCTAAAGGTATGCCCATCACTCAAATAGTGTTCATAGTACCCATTAGGTAGGTTTTCCTCTCTCTCCTCCTTCGCCCTCCCCCCTGGTTGATTTCCACTGAGTTTCACTTCCCTCTGTGCACATGCGTGCTCAATGGTTAGTTCCAATTTAATAGTGAGTACATGTGGTGTTTGCTTTTCCACTCTTGAGATACTTCACTTAGGAGAATGGTCTCCAATTCCATCCAGATTGTTGCAAAAGCTATTAATTCATCTGTTTTATGGTTAAGTAGTACTCCACGGTACACAGATACCACATTTTATTAATCCACTCATGAACTGATGGGCACTTGGGTTGATTCCACATCTATTATACAGTATTTACATTATAGCGGTGTGCTAGAACTGCATGCTGAGCCATTTTAGTGGAGAATGCACTTCAACATTAAATTCAGTAGGATGTATTTTTTACAGCCCACTAATTGTATTCTGTACATCATTAAATTTTTCCAAATACTCAGACACATTTCCTTTCTAGCTATTACATATTTTTTTTCTAGCCAAATTTCCCAAGAACCCTCCATCTCTCTGTTTCAATTTGGACCAATTTTCCAAGTCTAGACAATTACTATCCTGGGACTTCCCTTCACTATATATTTGGAGGAATATACTTCTTCCTGAATCTCATGTCTTCTTTTTTAAAATCAACTATATTGAAATATAATTTGTATGCCACAATGCATCTGTTTTAACACAATTCAATGCATTTTGGAAAATATATAAAGCTGGCCAATGTACACCACCATCAACATCAAGATTTCCATCACACAGAAAAATTCCCTTGTACACACTTGTATTCAATCCCTTGTACTTCCAGCCAGATTAAACTACTTTCTTTTACTATCAATTAGACTTTCCTTTTCTGTAATTTCACATAAATGAAATGATGCAGTGTTATTCTTGTGTGTCTGGCTTCTTTTGCTTCGTATAATGTTTTTGAGATTGAACCATATCATTACTGTTTCAGTAGTTTATTCCATTAAATGGCTATATCACAATTTCTGTATCCATTTCACCTGTTAATACATTCACTCTAGGCCAGGCACAGTGGCTCACGCCTGTAATCCTAGTACTCTGGGTGGCTGAGGCAGTCAGATCATTTGAGCTCAGAAGTTGGAGACCACCCTGAGCAATAGCGAGATCCCATCTCTACAAAAGAAAAGAAAAGAAAAGAAAAGAAAAGAAAAGAAAAGAAAAGAAAAGAAAAGAAAAGAAAAGAAATTAGTTGGACAACTAAAAATATATAGAAAAAATTAGCCAGGCATGGTGGCACATGCCTGTAGTCCCAGCTACTCGGGAGGCTGAGGCAGGAGAATTGTTTGAGCCCAGGAGTTTGAGGTTGCTGTGAGCTAGGC
>CAUYSK010052221.1:0-28691 GCA_963575035.1 Avahi laniger
TCCAATTAATTTCTTTCCATTTTTAGTAGAGACGGGGTCTCGCTCTTGCTCAGACTGATTTCGAACTCCTGAGCTCAAACAATCCGCCTGCCTCAGCCTCTCAGAGAGCTAGGATTACAGGCGTGAGCCACCGCGCCCGGCCCAAACTCTGTAAAATAATTTTAAAGAGATTTACTCTGAGCCAAATTTGAGGACCATGACCCGCAGCCATTCCCAGGAGGTCTTGAGCAGTGGACTAGCTGTGGCTGGGTTACAGTTTGGTTTTATACATTTCAGGGAGACAGGGGTTACAGGGAGTCATAAATCAATACGTGGGAGACATACATTGGTTTGGCCCGAAAAGGTGGGCCATCTCGAAGCGGGGGCTTACAGGTTATAGGTGAATTTAAAGATTCTTTGGCTTGTAATTGGTTAAAGACATGAAGCTTTGTCTAAAAGCCTGGAATGTTTCAACATAAGGAGCTGTTTATCAGAGACAAGCCATTGGACATAGATTTGTTGTATAAATTGAGGACCTGCAGGTTTGTCCTGCATACCCTTAGGCCTGTTAATGGGTTACAAAGGATGTCCCCAAGAAGGGAGGGGGACATGATGAGGCATGTCTGACCTCCTTCCTCCTGGCAGGCAATTTAGTTTTAGAATATTCCTTTGGTCATGAGGGGGTCCATTTAGTCAGCTGGTGACGGGGAGGGGGATGAGCCTTAAAATTTTATTTTAGTTCACCATAGTAAGTAAGAAATACCATTACACCCGCACTGCCAGCTCTGGATGAGAGTACCCTTATTATGGCCAGCTGTTAAGCATTCTAATTTTTCATCCATGAAACTGATATTGTCCATTTTTTATGCCAAGTTGAGGGAATACAGTGGTGAACAGAATCACTGTGATTGTCAATATGCTAAGAGGCTGTTCCTTAGAAAAATGGATTTCTTCAGTCTTTAACAATTTGATAAGCAAACCAATGGCATTTCAATTGGTGTAAGTGGTGTAATTTTTGATTCTTTGACCAATGGTGAGGTTGAACCTCTAGCCATTGCATTTGTCACAAGTACTTTTCTACCTGAAGCTAGCGAGAATCCTAGAAGGGGCCCTCGCTCACTCCCGAAGATGGGGAATTATCTTTCTGTAGCTTGAAACACACTTTGCATTGACTTCTTCTGGGCTGACCTAAGAGCTTTGAAAGATGCGGGGCCTCTTTGGAGCTTCAGAACAGACCCTCCTAAATCTTAAGTAGATGAAGGAAGAGAAGGATCAGAGAGACAAATGCCCCTGATGCCCTGTCTGACAGGTCCGCGACCTCTGCTTCTGCTACCTTCCTGTCACAGCCCTCAGGTCTGTTCCTACTGTTGCCTGAGGCTTCATGCAATGGTCTCGTCCTAAGACGTGGGTGGGCGGATGGACAAAGCCTCCCAAGCAGCTGCTTGTCACATCTTTGTAGGTCTCATATGAAGGGCAAGACTTCCTATCTAGCCAAGTTGCAAAGTACTTGTTTAGACTTCAAACTAAATTGTTTTATATGACAATAGGCTTTCTTTGCCTTTAAGAGGGAGGAGTCCTTTTCTTCCTTTTTAAGTAAATGCTTTACAAATTTAGATTTTGATGATCATCGGTTTGTGCCCCTATAAGATGGAATAAGAGTCACTTCATTCTCACTATTAACAGGACAAGGTGAGTCTTTGTAATACATGGCTCCTACACCTATACTGTTGGGGTCAGTTATGCTTCTAGCTTTAAGGAAACTAATGGTAGAATATTAAAATACAGCAGAAAAATGTTTAAAACATACCATGTAAAAATTATAGTATATGAATTAGATGTACCTGTTACCCATCCCACACCTTAGAGGTCATATACAGCCAAGATTTTGTGAGAAGCTTTTGGTGAAGTCCTGAACATCCACCATTTTCATCACTGTTCACTTTGATGTTACCTCTTCCTAACTGGCTTTGGTGGGAAGATTAATTGGCCTGGTAAATTGAAACACTATACATAGAAACATATTTGTTGACGGGGAAAGATGATGTTTATGGTGTATTTTAAGTGAATTAAAACAGGTTACACAACAGTATGATCCCATCAAAATTGTATATGTGTGTGTGTATATAAATATGTAGTATGTGTATGTATTTTTATATATATGTATACACATTTTTATATATGTATACACATGTATACATATGTGTGCAGAAAGCTTTGCATAGTATTTATCAGTGTATAAACATCAGATACATGTATCTATATACATGCATATATGTATATATATCTATGTATGCTTACACGTGCACATACACACACACACACACACACACAATGTCTGGAAGAATACAACCCAAAATATTAACAGTCTTTATCACTAGATGGATGTTTCCCAGTAATTTTATGTTTTCGTCTATTTGCTTACATACTATTTTCTTTTTCTCCAATAAACATGTTTTACTTGTGCCATTTAGAAAAGTTAAGATTTGACATGTTATTAAAATGGTGTCTGTTTTAATACTACATTATTTCTGTGTGTTTGCATTTATAGCCCAAACTTAGCATGGCCAAATGCAGAAGAAATGTGGAAAACTTTTTGGAAGCATGCCGAAAATTAGGAGTACCAGAGGTAACATCAAACTTAGTTCAAATATCCATGTTTTAGTAAAAATTGTATTTAATATATGTGTTCGAACCATTGAATAGATTAAGCTTTATATATTTTTTTTGCTCTCAACCTTGCTTAAAGAATAATATTGAATAAATATATACAATTTTAATTTAAATTGATCTATTGAGGTAAAATTAAAATGGCTTTATGCAGTATGTTCAATTCCAAGGAAAAAGGGAAAATAATTTAAGTAAATGTGAGATTCCAAACTTGGAAAAAAAATTAATCAGTTCGATTCTATGAGAGCAGAAATTGCCGAGGCTGCAGGTGAGCAGGTTCCATGGGATAGCATTTTGGAGTTGATGGTTTCCTTATCCCAGGATCTTAAGCGAAGACCTCTAGATGCCTACTAATCGTTGATTTTCATTCTCTGTAGTTGCATTTTGGGTATGTGGGTCAAAAAAATCAACACCGAAAATATTATAGTTAATATTATCATTAATCATTATCATTAGTAATATCAATGTTTATATGTTGCTTTATAGTTTGTTGACTATTTGCACTTACATTTTATTCCTTGAGTTTGCTGAAGGCCCAACTGGCAATTCCATGTAGTGGCCTGGCTGTACAGTTTGCCACGTTTTTCCTGTCTTAAGCTCAATCCCAGCCTCAGCCTCAGGCAGATGGTTAATTTGGGGGCCCTTAAAAACTTAGCTATTAGAACATAAAATAATTTCTTAGGGAGATATGCGGCAATTCGCTCAGAATTTGGGGGTAACCATATAACTGAGAAGGTTTATCATCATTGTGATAAAGAGAAATGGATGGAAATTGTATTTCTTATGATTTCTTCTGTCTTCCCTAATGCCCCAAGGATGATATAAAAAAATCTATTATGTGATACTATTTCGAGCATGTGAATGAATTGCATTTCAGTATAATTCTATGCAGTGATAGGAGTTAGTTATTGAAATCAACAAATCCTTTTTTCCCCTCTCCCTTCTCTCCTTCCTTTCTTTCCTCCTTTTTTTCCCTTCCTTTCTTTCTCCTCCTCTTTTTTTAGCTTAGTGGGATTCAAAGGTGGAGGTTAGTGGTAGGCTTCAAATCTTATTTGAGGAAAATGATAGTATTATGAAAACATCTTTAAGTCAGAACTGTATCAATAAAAAGGAGCTTACAAATTCATTTTTTAAAAGAGTATAATTTTTACACAATTCACTAAATGTCTTTGTGATCAGTTTCGCTTTCAGCATTGTTAATCTGTGTGTCTATATTACATATGTACATTTCAATATTTCGCATACATTCTTGGCTTCGAATATCTGTGAAAAAATATATCTTTTATAATGATTTGATTCTGTCATGGGCTAGTAAGATTTCCCATGTGTGAAATCTTATACCAAAACTCCTATACCAAGCTTCAGATGATGCATTATTCATGTCTGTGCTAGAAAGCACTGATGAGTTATGACCTAACCCCCTGCAATTTTTTAAAACTCATCAATTTTGGGGGGTGTTACAGTGATACAAAATGAAATGTAAATGCCCTTAACCTTTTATTGGGAGTAAAGATTGGTAATTACAATTTCCTTTTAAGGTGGGGAAAAGGAAATTAAATTACCATAAAAATGCAGAGCAAAATTTATCATAATTTCTGAATTATGCGCCTAGCATAGTGCCCCTAGCACAAATAGGCAACTCGTAATTCCCAAGAAGGTTGAAATGCAAGGAGCATGAATGACCTTTTTTGCCAATGACCCGGTTAACTATGCTTAGTAAGAAGTACATCACTCAGGATATTTTTGAAATTATCTTTAAGGTTCTAGGTGATTTTCAGGTTTGCTCTGTTGCATGTGTGTGTGTGTGTGTACATACTTGTATGTGTATATACATATCCATCCGGATGGATAATACTCTAGCATTTTACTTGTGACTAGAGTTACTTTAGATTTATTGCTACTGGAAAAGTCTATTAGCAGTTGAATTTCTTTAATGAGAACGTTAAAATAAATTAGGAATATTTTGTGTAAAACCAGAAATTCCCAACTGGAAAGCAATTGGCAAATTGTCCTGTATGTGCCAAACTGCATGTTTTCATCTCACAGAAAGCATGAAGAAACGTTTTCATCTAGGAACATAGCACTCAGTTAGGGATCAGATGAACTCCTCCCCCTTAGATATTTATGCTTCTTTCACTACTTAGGGGAGTTGATGTTTGAGTATAAGTGTGTCACAGTACAATTGATGATTTACACTGAAAATATATTAATAATTGAATCACAAGACTACTTGCAGAAATTCTCCATCTACAATTAGATGTGTTTAATGACTGGCACCTAAAAAAACCAGAGGACCTATATCATTAGTTTTTCTTATTGCATCAATAAGAATATATGGGTAATAAAATATTCATTGATTTTTCTAGTCATCAGCATAATTAATCCCCTCTAATTTGCAAGCTTTTTCCACTTCTCCATCCATAACTTCCTACACATACACACAAGCCATAGAGAGTTCTGCATTTTCTAAGCTAAATATCTAATTGACAATGATAAATCATCCTGCAGATATGGAAGAGTCACAGCTGTGCCCTAAGCCTGTGTGTGTTGCCCTTTGTAATAGAATCAGTTGGAAACGACAAACCAAAGTCAGGGTCAGCAGTTTGTATAATTTTATCAGGTTCATATAGATGGAATACAGTAGCTGAGCAGATTTAGTTAGATTATTACATGTGAAGTAATATGATGAGATGGAAACAATTTTAAAATTGTTTTGATTGTTACAGTTTACTGCATTTTTCTTCAGCAGTCCCATGAACACAACCCGAGATACTTGCTCCAGAGCTGATCAAGGTTTATGAAACATTTGTATGTGCTACAGCAGCCAGAGCAGCAGGACCACTCTGTGGTTTCTCTAATATCCAGGAAATGTGTCAAGCAGGATGTGGCAGGATAGCGCCTAAAGTCACTGAATAAATAGTGACTAAATAGAGATTAGTGAGTGAGACTGTCTCTCAGTGGTATTTTAAGCTTGCTTTTTACAGTAGGGTAGGAGAGCGGGGTTCTGGTGTGACTTATTTATAAATGTAGCTTCTCAGAGTTGGCTGCATGCAGAATTACCGGCGACGTAAAGCACCACTCCACATCCCTTTGTGGCGGCAACACCTGCTGGTCACACTGGCAGCTGTCTTTGGCCTCTGGTGTAAGCTTAAACTTGGCCTTGAAGACAGGCCTTGGTGGGCTTCCAGATTCTTCAAGATACATTCTTTATATCACCTAAGAATCTGATTCCAATTAGGCTTTGGAATCATGAGGTTTTTATGAATATACTAAGGCTTCCTTTGCCTTTTCTGGGTCAGCTTGGGCCATGCCTGACCTCTGACTAACCTCTGTGTAGCAGATTCACGGGCGGCTACTAGGGGTTTCCAAATGGATCCAAATTTAGGGCTATTAGTGTTGTCTCAGGTTGGGAGAGAGCTCCGATTTATGAAGCATTTTAAAAGTATGAGGAAGCAGATATTTATTTGGTTCTCCAGGGAAATTTTTCTACTCAATTTTAAATAGGAGCCTTGGTCTTAGACCTCTGTGAGGATTAAGGTCTTTAATTTGACAGATTTGCCCTCTTAAGATGAGGAGGGGACTTAGAATGGAAATACACATTGTTGTCTAGCTGCCAGCCCTTCCTCTTCCTTGGTATCTCTAGAGAGAAAATAGAGAATTAAAGGCAGCAACTCAATCGCAGCAGCAGGGTTCTTGGGCCGGCTGGGCCGGCGATGACCCCTGCTTGTCTGTCTGGGCAGCCTGGGGGTTTTTTCAAGACTGTAGGAAGTGGAAGGTTTTCACTCCATGTGCACAAGGGCAGGTCACTTGGTACCCCTCAGCTTCCACATCAGCCAAATGAACTTAAAAATAAAATCCTAAAGTATATTCAGAGACGCGAACAATGATTGTGTGGCTGTAACTGAAATTATGGCTGAGTTGTTTCCGTCTTCTCAGTACCTTTCATATTTGCATTTTTGTTGTCTTTTACAATGACATTTTATATTTGAAAGTAATAGTAATAACTTTCCTACTTTACACCTGTTGTGAGAGTTCAGGAAATTATACATGTGTAACTGATCAAAAATTTTTGTTATTGAAACACAGTCTATATATTAAGTCTACTGTTTTTCTTGGCTTTAATCTTGAGAAAAGGAGAAATGAGTTCCTTATCCTTTTTGAGCCGTATGCGTCTTTTTCTTCCCCAAATCAATGATTTTAGTATTAATTTAAATCATATTTAACATTTTTTGGGGGGAGGATGAGATTCTTATTATGAGATTTAATTTTCCACTTATATTGGTTAATTCTGAGGTTGAATAATCAGAGATACAGACTGACAGGTTATTATTTTATTAACATGAATTTTTTAACTCATAATTTATTAAAAAAGAGCCAATCTCTAGCTTGTAAAATCAGTTGCATCTTTTATAGCTAGCATATGTTTGCTGTTCATGTAAGCATCCTTTCCCAGGTGTATGCCTCCTGGTCACTTCTGGTCAGTGGTCTGACAGCCTTTCCCATGTGCATATTCAAGAATAAAGCATTTTAGAAGCAACATCTTAAAAAACTTTTAAATTACATTTCCAAATAAATTAGCATACCAATATTGGGTTATCCTCTAAGTGCATAAAATTGGTAAATAGTTGTCATATATTTGAAGAAAACTGGAACTCCTCCCCCGCCTCTTCTCTCCTCTCTCTGCCAAATTATATTATACCTTGTCACAAAATTAGATTTTAACTTCTCAGAAAGACCATCAACATTCTCATACTATGATAATTTAGATTAAAAAATACTTCATAAGCAGATTGACTTTTAAAATTAAAATTATATTTAAATAAATTCAGTATGTTCCAAATTTCTAGATTAAACAACTGTTTAGATATGGTTAGCTCTTAGAATTTAGACTGTACTACACCCAGAACTCCTACAAAAACTAGACCTGTTGCCAAATCTGTCTACATTTCTGTTTGTGTCCATAGCGTTTGGGAAACCTGAGCCAGTCTTTTATGGCAATCTCAGTCACACACTTTTGTGTGCATTCTAAGAGAATCGTTTAACCTCTCAAAATTGTGATACTTGTTCACTATAATGGAAATTAGCACCTGCACTTGCCTCTGGGGAGTCTGAATTAACTGTGTTTTTCAAATGCCTTGGAGTAATCACAAATGCTCTGTAAATACATGGTGATGTTTTGCCTCTTAATTTTCCTTCCTATTTAGTATTTCCCAATTTTAATTTTCAGAAAGAAATAAAGTATAACCTCTAAGTCCCTCCCAGTAAGGCCAAATTTTGGGAAGCACAAAGGTCAGAACATCCCAGGTCAGAAGTTAGGAATTTCAGCCCTGGTTTGCGTCATGGCCTCATTGCAAGGACTGGATGTGACTATTGGCCATGTGACATGGAGTTGAATCAGAGAGCGGTTCTCAGATGGCCACAGCAGCCCACATTCCACACATTATTTATGGTGATTCAGATTTTTATCCACCAGACAGTCTTACACCCATTCCTTTTTCTTTAGAGATCATGATTTAAGTTAAGCCAACCGCCATAGGCTATGACTCTAGGTCTTACGCACTTTAATCAAGCCCAGAACCTGTGACATCATGAAATTGTTCCCTGGATGGGAACACAGAACGGTGTGTGTTGCTTACCTCCATGCAGAGGGTCCTTCTGAAAACTGCAAAGTTGATCTCACTCTGGCTCTCTGATAGTGTTGCCAGGGAGTAGACCAGACATATTCCAAAGAGTTCTGGAAAATGTATTGAAATACTTGCTGAAGATAGAGTGGTTTGCTTTTAACAAGAAAATACCACCTTTGTGAAAATCACATTTCTGTTTGCATATAACCCTTCTGTTTTATGTCTGCTTTGCTTGGATTTCACTGATCAAGCAAAATATTGCAATAAAAAATAATTATTGCGATAGAAAACTTTTCTTACATGTTTCCTCACCTGTTAATCTGTAACAGCATCTGTCTCCCACTGAAATCCAGTCTATGTGTAGCTCTTTTAATTCTTGGGAGGACTATAACAGTGGTAGCTTGATTTCTCCAAATCCACTGAGAAAAGATGCAAGATCTGAATAGACATAACGTGATTTATTAATCTTATGTTGAGAGTATTTCTACCTTCATAAATAAAATTAGAATGTTTTTAATCTTACTCAACCGTCTGATATTGCAGTATTGCTACTTACCTGAGGGCATCAAGCTAACCTCAGAGGATACAAGTGAGACAAAACCTCTAACTTAGAATCATCTTTCACTTGTTCTGTGATTTGTGTCTGCTTAGCAGTGAGGCTGAAATAAAGATCACTGTTGGAGCAAAGCATATAAAAGATATATGTTACATGTATGTTAGATGCCTTGCCTAATTTGGAAATAAAGCTGCATTTATGAAACAAATATTTTCAATCCTTATTTAATTTAGAAACAAAACCACAGCTTTTCTTTCTTACCGACATAACAGTCATAATCACTGTTAATTTTAAGCTGTGGTCATTTGGGTTTCAGGAATTCAGTGTATCAGAAAATTACTTCCTGACAGCAGTCAGCTGCCGAGGTCAACTCAGCACACTGAGCATCTTAGTTTTGCATTTAGTTGATAAAGTGGATGTTCTGCCTCCTTCTATGGTAATTGTCAAGTAGATAAAATGTGGAGATCCGTTCCCACAACATACCTGTATAGCGGTGAAGGAATTTACATAACAACCCTATGTGGGGATGAACTTTTGTTCTAACTCCGCATCAGAGAAGCCTCCTCTAGACTTTTGGTAATGTGTAGTTGCAAAACTCTGAAATTTAACGTACTTGGTGACACATGCAGAGACATAATTAGGATTAGCATTCCCCAGAGTTTATCAACAATCCTAAAACAAAAATAAATTAGGTGTGCGTGTTAACTTTCAGAGACAGATACTTTATATGCAGTGTACACAGACCAGGGTATAAGATTGGTGAAGAGAATGGAGACCAGGAGTGGATTGAATTTTAAAGTTTATATTTTTTCCTTTAGTAAGGTTAAGTCCTAAATGTCCCAAGTGAAAACCTCTTACTTTTACGCCATTGGTGAGCACATGATACCACTTGAATATTAAAACCGTTTGAATGCCAGAACGATGTGTAAATTGCAGAACATGCTGATCCTCAACAGTGACATTGTGGGTGAAGGATTTCTTTGTCTTATTTGCGTAAAACACGTTGGGTATTTTTTCTTTTGTAATGTGTTAAAATTTATCTTTGATGTTGGAAAGGGTTTTACCTGCTTGAAATAAGGGGTTACTCCTGCCATTTGCTAGTAACCAAAAATGTGTGCTTCTTTCCAGCTCTTCTTCTGTGTATTTTTAATTGTATGCACTGTCTCTTTCTGTTCTAATGGCTGCCCTCGGAATAGGCTGACCTCTGCTCTCCGTATGACATCCTGCAGTTGGATTTTCGTCACATTCGAAAGACTGTTGACACTCTGCTGGCACTCGGGGAGAAAGCCCCACAACCAACTTCTGCCCTCCGCACCAGGGACCTTATAGGCTTCTGTCTTGTCCATATTCTCTTTATAGTGCTGGTCTATATCACTTACCACTGGAATGCTCTGTCCGCATAACGTCTGCATGCATGCGCATCCAAACGCTCTGCTCTGCCACCCTGATCCATTGCAGGGTCCTTCCTCCATTTGAGCCTTTGCCTTGCCAACTTCCATTTCTGTCATCTCTTCAGTAATCTCTCGAGTTTTGAAGCCGAACGTTCACAAATCAGATTTTCCAGAAGCACAAACTTCGTAGAATGCTGTTCCCCTTAAATAATTTCTCTCTTTGAAAAACAGCAGTGACAGCGAAGTGTATCCACACCCCATGCTTCCGGGTCCACATAGTGCCAGCAGTAGTGCTACTACTCGGTTCCTCTGCTCCCTCCCCGGGAGCTTCCGCTGCCCTGGGCAGAGGTGGGCAGGGCTCCAGGACTGGAACAGACAGGATTTAGCATATGGAAGTCTTTCCTTTGGGTCAGTATTTAACTGGGATCCTAACTGAGGACTGGGCAATTGAGCTGTAGAGGGGCCGCCTTGCAGAGGAGACAAAAAACCCAACATTTTGGCCCAATGTGGTCTATTAAAGTCTTTAATGATACCACTGTTGACGAGTTGAAAAATACCATCTGGAGAATGACTGATTTGCCAGCCTGAATTTGGATTCCTCCTGGTTTCCTGCAAGGGAGCCATGAGGACATCAGAGAGGGGTGGGCGCACTTCCTGCCTGCGCACTGCCTGTTGGAGCGCCACCTGGAGCGTTCTCTTATGCACCAGTTTCTTGTTAGGTATACTCTGAGGCTCTCAGGAAAGCGTTTTCCAGAAGGGATTTCTATTTTTGAATAATGTAATGGATCCTTTTGCTTTTCTGCTACATCACATAATAACTGCAGGTCCAGAACATGATGTCTCTGACTGTATTCATTTTCAAATAAAGCCATGGGTTATGAAACATTCTTGGTCCTGGGCCTTGGGTTACTCTGACAGGCGTCAATAAGAAGATTGCTCTTATTTTAGAAGAATGTAGTTTATTACTTGAAATGTCCATTAAATCTTTCATCTCCAATGGCATTAACTAGCAGACTGCTTTATTTTTAAGTTAGCTTAAAGGATTATATATCAACTATATCTGCTTTTGGAGCAGTGGGATCAGTTTGTAATGAGCAGGAAAAAAAAAGTTAGAATCTTATCTAGGCCAGGATACTCCTGGATTTGGGAATGTCTTTTTATAATATGAGAAGGCCCTGCTCCAAGATCAAACCAGCCTCCACTGTGCTTCATTTCACAGCCGATTTGCCAAATACTGTTTCCTAGGTTGGGGAGATGGTCGCGTTAACTTCCTCACGATGAATTTCTAATTTATTGAGATGCACACAGCCCTCGTACACAGCTACTCAGAAGATAATCTTATTTTTCTGAACATTTTCATGAATCTAGAGGACTTAAAAATGTGGAAAGCTCACCTAGTTAGAAGAATGTATTTATAAAGATTCCTTGCTGCTAAATCAGATCAGATTTTCTAAGAGGAAACATTCTTTACGTGGTAATATCTCGAGTTATCTGCGCTTTTTCCTCCTTTGTGTTGCTTGGTGAAATACAGGGTATATGGAAGTTATCTAGTTAACCTCAGCTGTGTATAAATAACCCACAGATGTACTGAATTGCCTTTGGTGCTATCTTGTACTCTTCAATCTGTAACACAATAAAATCCCTTTGTACAATGTCTTACGAGCACCCTGAGCCACTAGTTGCTTAATAAACACATTTTGGGTGATTATTCCAAGTTTTTATCGGCCCATTGTTACATTTATTCGTGCGCATCCAGAGTAGCACTCAGCATGTCCATCTAACTCTGCAGCGCTTTGAGGTTTCCATTTAATGGTCACTGGTTGGTTGTTTTTCCCCTTCTTTATGGGCGAAAAAGGGCAAAAGAGAAAACTTACTGGATTGCCACCTTAAAGAAATTGTACCAATAAAAACTGAGTAGAACAATTGTGTAAGATTAGATTTACTTTTCAGTATTGACTTGACGTAGTTCAACTAAAGCAAATGAAAAGACATATTGAAATACGTTTATGTTTTAATTCTGGACCCCAAAGTATTCTTTGGACACACTCACTTTTCATGTCATTAATTTATCTGTAGCCTAATACGCTGCACTTCTTGGGATTTATTGGATATTTTTTCATTAAGTAGTATGGTAACTAGCAGAACACAATTAATTGAGCCCTTCAGGCAAAACTTTGAATGAACTGTCCTGCCCATTGCCAAGCTGTTAATTTCTGATCAAAATATGTAAATATTGTAGCCTCATCAAAATATGTAAAATATACAGCCTCTCTGTGGTTCTCCAGGGTAAGCACCAGCCCCTACACTATTTTTTTGTGTGCTTATTGAATATCCTTGTCACAAGAAAAGACATTTTTTTCAGTACTTCTTTCCAATGTCTGATAAAAAGTATTTACTTACATTTTCTTTTTGAAATAGCCATTTGTTTCTTTGTCACCAGCTCCTTCAACTGGTGGCAACTCTCCCCTCAGTGTCAAGATTTTTCAAATTTGTGACAACTAATTTCTAATTGTGCTTTCTATTTATGGATTCCTAGTTCGTTGTCCCTTGGGAGAGACACTTATGAAATGGGGCTGGTGGAAAAGGGCCTCACAGAACCCAAAAGTAAGATGAGTTAGTAGAAATTTCATCAATGAGAGTAGATAAATAAAGGCATTTGGTAGCCCAGTGCTACTTGTTTGTAAGAAATTAAAATGAGCGTGTGGTGCATTGGATTATCTCTCTAAAATTCACAGAGAAGGCTGATCGAGTCATAAGTGCAAAAGATGTTTTACCTGTGAACAAAAACTAGGGATGATGTTTTAAAATTTAAGGAGCCTGAAAGTAGTTTTGGACTAGGTGAAAACTATTTTAATATGATTTTATTTCGGGGGATTTGGTTTTTAAAATTAGGCTTCAGATTTCAAAATTAGTTCTTAATAAGCAATCAAGGCTGGGCTAGGTGGCTCACGCCTATAATCTCAGAACTTTGTGAGGCTGAGGCGGGATTGCTTGAGGCCAGGAGTTCGAGACCAGCCTGAGCAACATAGCAAAAAAATAGAAAAATTAGCTCCTCTCTACAAAAAATAGAAAAATTAGCTAGGCGTGGTGGCACACACCTGTAATCCTAGTTACTCAGCAGGCTGATGTGGGAGGATCGCTTGAACCGAGGAGTTCGGGGTTGCAGTGAGCTATGTTCATCCCACTGTACTCCAGCCTGGGCAACACAGCAAGACCCTGTCTCTAAAAAGAGAATTTAAAAAAAAATCAATTCGGTATATAGACTGTGCATTTTTTCCCTTCTTTAAGATAGTCAGAGTCCAGTTCCTTGGCTTTTCTCTCCAGCTTTTTTCATTCTGTGTTCATTCATTCATTCCTCAAATATTGAATGAACACTCTCTGCAAGGCCCAATGGTAGGTATTAGGGATAAAAAAGTGACCATGACACATGGCCCTGCCCCCAAAAAACTTACTGTCTATACCAGGAGTCAGCAAGCTTTTCGTAAAGGACCAGATAGTAAATATTTTAGACTTTTCGGTCTATACAATCTGTTGGGACTACTCAACTCTGCCTTTGCAGCATGAACGCAGTCGTAGATGATACATAAATGAATGGGCATGGCCATGTGCCAGTAAAACTTTATTAACGAAAACATGCTGCTGGCTGAATGAGCCTGCAGGCCAGTTTGCATGCCCCTGATCTGACAAATGAAAAGGAATTCAGGTGGTAAGGACCTGTCTCAGATCAGGTATAGGATTCTCTAAAACACATGGAAAGGGGACCTGACCCCAATGGGGCGCAGGGGACTATGCAGGCTCCCTGGGACAGTGACGTTTACACTAAGTCTTAGTAGAAAAGGTGTAGGAATACCCAGGTGGAGGAGGAGGAGAAGGAGAAAAGATAGTGAAGGGGTAGGTGTATGTGGAGAATGAAGTGTTCTAGGGAACAGAAGGCCTAGAAGGTAGTATGGCTGCAAAGTGAAGAACTCAGGGAGGGGTGACAAGAAATCCCCTCAGTCTGTAAGAGGTTGACAGGGTTTCCATTCTACATTGGAAGAGAATGACCCTCAGTGGCAGAGCTGAAACCTGAAACTCTCTTACATTAAGATAGTACACAGTTTTATTTTAAGGCTCAAACAATTTAGTGCCAGGACTTTACGTTTAAGAAGCAGACTGAACAAAATGAAATATGCTGGTGTGAGTATTTAGTCTAGTTGTTGGCCTGGAAGTAGATGTATGTCTCTTTGGGAGCATAAGAAACTATAGAAAGAGGAAAGCCAGGCAGCGACAGCTCTGCCTATTTCCTAAGTGCATTTTCTGCTGGGACAAGATGTTTGTTCCTCCCTATGAAAAGAAGGCAAACAAGCAGAGTGGCAGACCCAACCCTGTCCCTGAGTTGGATTCGCTGATCCCACCCAATGTTGAAATTGATGAGACTTGCCATCAAAGAACTCTGAGGACCAAGGGACCTCTTCCTGTATCATGAACACAGACTGAACATACTCATCTGTTGATTAAGGAATTTACGGGAAGTGACATGATGTCATAGAAAGAGCCCCGGCTCTAAGATCAGGCCTGTGTGCCTCAAATCCAGGTTCCAGAACTTACCAGCTGTGTAATGTTAGCAAAGTTACTTGAACTCTCTCTGTCTCGGTTTTCTCATCTGTAAGATGGAGATATTAATGTCTGCCTTGCGAGATTGTCATAAAGAAATAACCAGTGCAAATCCGTAGCATTGGTGCCAGACATATAGGAAGTACCCAAAAAGTTTTTCAAAGTTAGCATTTAGTCTTTATTGCTTGCTGTCTTTTCTAACACCGTTAAGTGTGGCTCAGAAGGGTGAAGGGTGAATGAGGGGAACCTAATAGATTCCACCATTGGAGAAGTAACACGAAGCCTAAGTTCTTTGTAGGGGTCAGAAGCATTATTTTTATGCAAGATACTACTTCATGACTCCACTTTCTGCTTTAAAAAGAAACACAATGAAGGAAGTCCATGGGTATACTAAGAGTCTGCTGTCACATCTCAATAAAAACCTCGAGGATCCTGTAACAATGCAACTTTAATCCATTTCAAATCATACAAATGCACAGCTGTCTCTCCTGTAAGTCCGTTATGTACAAGGGGTCTTCTCGAAAGGCCACCTCACCTGCCTGGTCCATGGACGGCTCTTCTTTTCCTCCCCATTTCTGGCAAGCTCCCCTTGGTCACCCTTCCAGCCAGCACCTCCAGCGTGATTCCCCTCAAAGTCTCCCTGCACCCCTTCTTGCTGTGATAAAACAACCAGAACTGCCGTGCTTGTATAAGGATTCTCTTTTCCTATGCTCGTCTTCTTAGGGACCTCCAACCCCAGCAAAGGGCACCTCTGGGCTTCTTCAGGGGTCTGGATGAAAAGAAAGGCAGGAAGGATGCAAGGTGTACCTTTTTTATGCCTTCTGTTTACTCCTCATCACTAGCTGCAAAGGTGGGAGGAAGAATCTCACACCCTGTACCTGGCTTAGGAGTGCCGAGGCCGGGAAGGTGCAAAATGCTGGTTGGAAAAATAAGGGCCTGGGAAAGAGAGTAAAACCTTAACCCAACTTGATCTGTGAAGCCACTAACTGACCTGTTGGTGGCAGGCAGAGGCCTCAATACCTTCCCATTCCTGACACTCTGGCCCCCGGCCCTTCCCTCCTGTGCGCTCCAGCCTAGAACCCCGGAGACCACGGGAGCCACCGCTCAATCCTGCACGGGGCAGTCCTCCCTGTCGGGGAAGGGCCACTCTCCCATCATCCTGCCAAAGTCGGGACAGGACACCTTGCGCCATAAAAGCCATGGTGTACATAGAGGTTAGGCTCAGTGGAAATGTTAGTACTAGAATTTAGGCACATTCAGGATTAAACATAAGTAAGCGCTGAAGTTGAGAAGCGCAGGGTCCGTCGGGCTCCACTGCCTTGGGCAAACCCGTCATTTGAAAATTTCTATCTACATTTCTTGCCCATTGTTTTAGTGCTCTCAGTGTTTTTCTTACTGGTTTTGTTGAGTTTATGTGTCATATAAAACCCTTTGTGATTTGATGCATATACTTTTTTTGCGGTTTGTTGTTTATCATTCATTTGTGGGTTTTCTTTTGACACATGGAAGCATTAGGTATTTAAGCAATCAGTCGTTTTGATCTTTTCCTTTGCGATTTTTTAATAACTGCTTTTTTTTAGCTTAGAAAATCCTTCCTCATCCATTTATCAGAGAAAATATTAAATAT
The DNA here is from genome assembly GCA_963575035.1 of Avahi laniger. Taxonomy (NCBI): domain Eukaryota; kingdom Metazoa; phylum Chordata; class Mammalia; order Primates; family Indriidae; genus Avahi; species Avahi laniger. The sequence continues at coordinate 16,438 of CAUYSK010052221.1, forward strand.
TCACCTTTGTGTTCCTGGGAGGCGTCTTTTGGATTTTTTTCTTTCACATTTAACTCTTTACTGCATTTGGAATTGATTTTAGCATATGATATTAAGAGAATACCTATTTTCTCCAAGTAATGCCGGCAACAGGAGCTCAGCTGTACTTAGCGGCCATTTATAAGTTCCTGCCAAGCCAGATGTTGACTTGGGTGCTGCGGGAGCCCTAAGAATGAAGAAGCCACCTCCCTGCCCCTGTGGGACCCTCCTTAGCAATGCAATGCCAGATTCAGGTGACTTCACAAGCAGATGGTGCCAGGAAAGGCCAGACGCTGACGTCTGGCTGCAGATGTCCTTCACTGTCCCACAAAAGGAGGTACCATCCCTAGCAGCCTGGCTGCAGCTCAGACAGAACCCCCATTCTTTCTCAGGTTGACATAAACTGGCATGCTCACCTGATTCTCCATTGACAAGATAGTTCTGTTTTGTTACATAGCAGTGACATGAAATCATGGTTAAAAATGGTGCTTTATACAAGCAGCTGTCTTATGTCGACTGGGCCATTTCCTCAGGCCTGGGTCAAAGTCTGAGATTGTCTGAATTTACCACGAGTTACGGAAGGGGGCAGGTGGGAGACAGTTGAATGGCGATAAAGTGCAGAACCCGCTGGTATTCGAGACAGTGGAGCAAGTTACTGGAGATGTCATGGCATGTCCTTCGAAGATTTTTTTAAGCGCAGAGCGCCTGTATCGGTGGTAACTTACAGAGAGTCCTACGCCGGGACAGCAGAGGGGTCTGGGTCCTCAAGCAGGAGTCGAGTCGCGTGGAAGGCAGCCTCCTGCGCAGAGCACTCTGATTCTTCTGCTAAACGCTGACTGCCGCCGGGGCTTCACACAGATCCCATTTAAACTCTCCTTAATAACAGCACTGTTCCGCCTTAAAAAAGAAAAAAATCCTGTCATTTGCTACATCATGGATGAACCTAGAAGATACTATGTTAAGTGAAATAAGCCAGACACTCAAAGACAAATACTGATAAATCTCACTAATACATGACAAATCTGATGTCGGAATCTAACTTGAATTCTCTGCCTTCTGGGCCAACAACAAAAAAAGTCGAATTCACAAAAACAAGAAGTAGAATGGTGGATACTGAGGCTGGGCAGGCAGGTCAGGGGGATGGGGAGATGTTGGTCAAAGGATACAGAATCTCACTCAGGAGGAATAGTGCAGGAGATCTATTGTACACCATGGTGACTGTGGTTAATAATAATGTATATGTGAAAATGGCTAAGAGTAGATTTTAAGTGTTCTCACCACAAAAAAATAAGTATTCAAGGTAATAGATATGTTAATTAGCTTGATTTTAGCCATTCCACAATGTATACATTTATCAAAATACCGTGTTGTACAACCATCAATAAATACAGTTTTTACTTGTCAATTAAAGAAAGAAAAGAAAAAAGAAACAACATTGGGCTGTGGAGAACACGCTATCGTTAGGTAGAGAACAGAGGGTATTTGCTCGAAGTCTTTTCCCAGCCAGGGAGACACACCCCGGAGAGAGGTTGCTTTGTATGGTATCAGACCAGGGCCAAATAACAAAGTTGTGAAATTATTTCATGTTCTTTTGTAAACTGTCTTGTGGAGCATGAAAGGTTCGACATGCAAGAAGTGACTCACATTTATTATTTTTCTTGAGCAGTATTTCCCAAGAACAAAAATGCAACATGAGCCAGGAGCAGGTCATTTGTGTTTTTGACAGTTTTATGAAGGTCTTAAAAGAGAGGCTATTGAGGGCTGTAGTTAAAATTAAAGAAAGAACGATCCGTCAACATGCCTGTATTCCAGCGATTACAGGAAATAAAATGAATTAAATCAAGGTCTCTGGCCAGCAGAACAGTGTGCGGTCAGTATAAATGATTATTTGAGTTCCTTTAAAATGTGTTGGAAGCTATTTGCAATTTTGCTTTATCAGAATAGAACCTATTATATTTTCGATGTGTGTTTTTCAGCCAACTCTATGAAGCGCAGTTACTTAGTGTAAAAGTTTGCTATTTAGATCTAGTGCAGATTTCAAGGTAATTAGGAGGCTTTCTCAAACAATTCTTACATGTGAAAAATCGTTACTTTCTCTGAAAACAGACAGCACAGGTCTTTGCAATGGGTCGAAAGTTCGGGAAGGGGCACAGACCAAGGTGATCAAACAGGCATGTTATAGAGAGTGCTCAGCTTAAACTCCATCAGTGGTATAGCAGGACTTCACGACGAGGAGTCTAATCATCTAAAAATTGATGTTTTGTTCTTCTTCCTTTTAGGAAAAACTGTGTCTACCCCATCACATCCTTGAAGAGAAAGGCTTGGTCAAAGTGGGCATTACGGTTCAAGCGTTGCTAGATGTCACCGTAACGAAGACTCTATACACATGAAACCACCCCCCACTCCTTTGGGTGGGCTCAGACTCTTCTCCCACCGGGGATCCTGAACTCCGCTCCCTGTTCAACCCTCTCCCACCCACTGCCTGTTGGTTCCCTGACTCCTGTTGCATTGAGAAGGTTTTGAGTCTAAGGGAGGATTTTCTGCCTTTCGGAGCTGACCTCCGATGTTAAAACTCGACAGGTATTTATCTTGGAACCGGTGAGGGAGCTGGGGAGTCAGAACTCAACAGCACATCAATGCCTTTTACACCCTCCTCCATCCCTTCCACGCTCGCCAGCCGCCATCACCAGAACGCCAAGCACAACCGTTTTGCAGCAAGATGCCGTTTGTTTTACGAAAACCAAACTCATCGCGTATTTAGTGGGGGGAGGGGGACACAATCAGGTTTTTCGCCACCAAATTTTTCAAGAAGTTTCTTGAGACCATTGCCTTTTAAAAAACTATTTTCGACATACAAAATATTTATATAAATATTATTTATTAGTGAGTTGTTATTCATCCTTTGGATGCAAATTGTAAATTAGGAAACTATTTTATTACTGCTTTTTTGTGGTTAAACACTTTATTTTAATATTATACATATTGAGTTATTTTCTATCCTCTTTGGTGTGCAGTAGTTCTAGGTCTTGGTAATCATGTTTTCTGGTGTATATGATTCAAAAAAAATTAAGCAAAAAACAGGTGCTTCTGTGACAAAACTGTTTTCTGGGGAGGCTTGCTTTACACTTTGATTTGTGGAACATTGGTCTTATTTATATTTCTGCATTCCATCCAGTTTCCTACATTCCAGCAGCCCTACTCTCCCCCAATACAATGAACTGAAATCAAGGGAGCACCCCAAAGTTATGTGTAAATAGCTGTGATGGGGAAAAAAAGACATATTAAACTTGAAGATAAAATGTGAACAATTATTTTTTTGGATTCATACTTTTGCTATGCACAAAACATTCACATTTTAACACGAAGAAGTAACAAGTGTTACTAGCATCATGTGTCTTGAAGTATAATTTTGCACTGTAACTTGGGTTACATTCAAGAGAGCCTAGCACCAAAGGTAGGTAATGAGGACATGGTATATAGGAAAGTGGAGATGATAAAAAGTTTATTGTTTAACCAAAACGTTTTTTAAGGGAAGCTTCGAGGGAGTGATCAAAAGTTACTTAAGGCACATAGGCCCTGGATCAGGAAACCAGCACTTCCTACAACTGCCAGTTTTAGAAGAGGAAATGATTGTGAGATGTGCTCATTTCATTTTAATGTAGTTGATGGTTTTCAAAGTAGTCTGTAAAATATCCTGCAAGATTCACGATCTCTGGTGTGAAACCTCAGAAGTGAGTCATCGGTGAGCCCAGGGGCAGCTCCATGCACCACCAGGGCGGGCTAAGGAGAAGGCAAAGCAAGTGGAGTTTGTGAGGCTAAGTGGCCGAGGAAGGAGTAAGTGCAAATGCAGGAGGAATAGCGAAGAACCAATAACAAAAGGAACCTGTGTTGGTCTGAGAGGTTCCCAGCAGGCTTCAGAGAACATGACGACCTATTTTAGGCAGTTTCGTGCACGCACACTCATGTCGCAGTTACAGGCATCTCGGTAATTAATCTTTCAAAGTCTTTTGAATGCCGACTACTACACTTTCACCTCTGCAAAAAGCCATTAGAAATTTTTAGAGCAGCAGCAGACATGATTTATAAGACAAATTTAGAGGTGAACAGAAAAAAGACACCAGGAGGAGGCATGCATCCAACACAGACCAGCGTGAACCCATGCAAAGGCTGCCCTCTGCTCTAGGGAAGATGGAGGGCTTCCTGAAAATGGAAATTTGGATTGGCAGCTAGCAATTATTTCCAATCAAATGTACTGTGCACTTTAACTTAAAATATATTTTAGTATTTTTCTGTACTGCACAAATACCTGTTTTGTCAAGTAGCGTAATGATGTAAAGAAGAAAGACATTCTGAACAAAGAGCGTATACAACTTAGGCAACATTGGAAAGTTGATTATATAAATAGGAATTTAGACTGCTGCACCTTCACGGGCATTCAGAATGCAGGGTCCTGAAATATTTTTTTACATGTATATATATGGCAACATGAAGCTCTGTAATCATTGTTTTGAGAGATTTTTTTTCAAAATTAAAATATTTCTTTTGAAATTGATTTTTATTATTTTCCTGAAGTTGGCTGTATGATATAAATGGCTTCAGTATTTTTTCTTTTAAATGCAACTCTTTTATGGCTAAGATGACGAAGATGTCTTTAAGATCCTTGTACACTGTTTATATGTGCAATAAAATGCATGACAAGCTGACAGTACGATAAATGGACAGAATGTATATAGTGCAAATATCCTTCTTTTTGTTATTTAACAGCCATTAAAACTTTGGATTTGTACAAACCATCTTCTGATTGACTTGTCTGTCTGATGCAAAGGTTGACTCTGGACACAGAAAAACTTGTGAGGTGTCTTTGCTGAAACTGTAGCAGTCATTTAATGTGAATATATGTATGCACATATGTGTATATATATGTGTATAAAATCTAGACAAGGAAGTACAGTAACGCATTGCTTAATGGCAGGGATATGTTCTGAGATGCATCGTTAGGTGATTTTGTCGTGTGCAAACATCATAGAGTGTGCTTACACAGACCTAAACGATATAGCCTACTACACACCTAAGCTAGATGGTATAGCCTCCTGCTCCTAGGCTACAGTCCTGGACAGCATGTTACTATACCGAATAGGCACTTGTAACAGAATGGTATTTCTGTATCTAAATATAGAAAAGGTACAGTAAAAATATGGTATTAAAATCTTATGGGACCAGTATCGTATATGCAGTTTGTCATTGATCAAAACGTTGTTATGCAGTGTGTGACTATATATTCATATACAGCTATCAGAAGAATGAATGTGTGTGTGTGTGTGTGTGTGTGTAACTTATTGAGTGGCTCCCGTGAGTCAGGTGTTATGCCTGAACTATTTGCTTTATTAGAACAAGGCTGCTTGCCTGTTTTTTTTCTACCGATTCTCCAGTGCCTGGAACAGTGCTTGTCATGTGGTAGCTACCAAAGAGGCGCTGGTTAGAAGAATTAACGCACTTTATATACATTAGCTCAGAAACTGTTGCCATACCCTGTAAGGAATGGATTTGTAGCGGACACCTGTGAGACTGGCCGTCTAACACCACATGCTTCTAGGAACCACTCCTGACTCACACACCATGAGACGTTTGTGGTCCTTGCATGACGTTTCCCACCTGGCTATTATTGTTCATTGGTTCAGGAGCAGCCACCTTAACTCGTGATTGACTAATAAGTTTCTTCCTCAATGACTGAAGACAGAAGACGTGGAAAAGACTTAGAAGATAAACTGACATGCAGGGGACAAGAGACAGCAAAGAAAACCCTGACGTTTGCATTCCTGAGTCCGATAGGAAAGGAATCATGTATTCCTGAAGCTCGAGTAGCAAAATCTTTCGAGAGTACTGCCAAGAGGCTATAACTTTTTACGTAAATCAGTCTCAGTTGGGCTTCTATCACTTCTAAGTAAGAATGCAAACTAAGTAGGAGGAGCTGAGACTCAGAGCTGTTCAGGTAAACATTCAAGGTCACGGCATGTAAGAAAGAGGACAAGTCAGATTCCAGCTCAGCTGGGTCAGGTCCGTGCCGTCACTATACAGAAGGACTTTGCAGCAGAGCTGACACAGTTGAAATTTCTAGAGTTTAAAAAGAAAAAAAAAAAAAGTCCTGGGCAATAATTAAGATGTTTGGCGATACGAAAGAAAGCATATTCACCTGATAAAACCCGAGAAGCTGAGCCTATCTGGGCTAGTTTCAATGCTAAGACAGATTGAGGTCAGACCAAAAAGAGGCAAAAAGGATTTACTGAAGAAGCCTCCAGTTTCATTGCCGTTTTTCTCTCTGAATTTAATTAAATATTACTACTTTTTTAATTTTGGAATTTTTCTCCTCCGTTTACCAAAGTGATACATGTTTATCACAAACATTTTGGAAGGTATAAAGAAGTCGGGGAAGATCATTCATAATCCCACCCTATAGGAACCCGTTAAACTTTTAAAATATCTTCTTTGAGGTGTTCTTTTGCATTTTTACACAGCACAGCTTTACATCCTGACTTTTTTTTCTTGTTAATATTAGATTATACACATTTTACCCCAGGGTAGTATTGTTTGCCATAAGCAAAAGTGGGATTCACTGGACAAGCACTCATAGGATATCTTAGAGGCTTCCTCTGGAAGTTTACAGACCTGAACTGGAGATAAGGTCCGCAGGTCTTCACTGGGACGGAGAGCCAGCAGGGGGTGAGGAGGTACTGCAGGAAAGAGCAGATGGCCATAGCGGGTGTGTTCTCAAACCAACTCCACAGTGAACACCTGAAGCCCCATCCTGGAGAAAGCTCTGGGAAGTGGTAGGGAACATCTCATACCACAGTTATCCCAGCCAAGCTCCCAGCTGCTCTGGCTGGACAGTGCATGCCACAGCTGGCCCCGACCTGGGCTCCTCGGCATCACCCCAAACCCTACACAACCAACATTGTTATATGAACCTGTGGCCTGAGTAAGGAAGATCTGTCGTCGCCAGTATAGGGGGCATCACCCAGTTGGCTGAGGGCCCAGCTAGAGCAGACAGGCAGGGGAAAGGCAAATTTTCTCTCTCCTGGAGCCAGGACACCATCTTCTCTCGCCCTCTTCAACGCCAGGTTCTCCAGGCTTTGAACTCCAGGACTCACGCCAGCGGCCCTCTCAGGTTCTCAGGGCTTTGGCCTAAGACTGACAGCTGCTCTGTTCGCTCCCCTGGTCCCCAGGCCTTCGGACTGGCACTGAGCTGTGCTGCCAGCTTCCCTGGGTCTCCAGCTTGCAGACAGCATACCCTGGGACTTCCCAGCCTCCATAACCGCATGAGCCAATCTCTGTAATAAATCCCTTCTCATATACTTGTCTATCTATCTATCTATCCATCCTGATGGTTCTGTTTCTCAGGAGAACCCTGACTAATACAAGTGCTTACTACCTAGCCGCACATCGTTCAGGTGTATGCGTCGTGATGCCTCTAAGTCTCGCGACAGCCCTGCGAGGCAGTATCTACATTAATTCCCATCCCACTTGTTCAAGGGCCCATGAACGCTAAGTGGTATAGCTGGAACTCAGAAGTCTGGCAGTTTGTCTCGAAAACCATACTGTTAACCGTTATGCTACAGTCTCTTGCTCTATTGCCCAAAAGTCACTGACCGATTATCTAATAATAATAAAAAGAAGAAGAATTAGCTGAAGGTTTTATTTGGGTAATTTCATTTGGTCCTCTCAATGACCCTAGGAGATAATTCCTATTATCACCATACCTCTTTACTTATGTGTAAGCAGGATGTTATCTTGGCTCCTTGAGAGGTCCCAAAATAATGGGCACTCTCTACCACCACCTTCCAAAAGAAGGTGCTAGACTATCTGCAAAGGGATTGCAAAACCCAATTCTGCTCCCCAGCCTCTGTGAAGAGAGCTAGATGAGGGGAGGAGGCCAAAAGTTGTCAGGGAAAGAGGCTGGAGCCCTGTGCTTTTGCCCACTCTCCCTGCCCCGGGGACGGAGAGGGCTGCTTCATCTTCCCCTCATGCCCCAGTCTGTGGGCATGAAAGAGACTAATTGAAAACTCTCATGCGTATTCCCTGGGATTTTTGTCACAGAAGCCTGCTGTCTGATGCACCTGACAAACCTAAATCTCACCTGAGCTACAGGTCCCTCTGTGGGATAGCAGGGCAAAGAGGAGAGGCTGTGGTGGGCATGAGCCATGCGTCCTCCTGGGGCGAGACACAGAACACAGTTTCCCCTAGACGTGGGCCCTGCAGGAGGGAGCTGCTACCTCAGGTTGTTCTGAATTGTGCTGGAGAAAATTTCTTGAGGGATGGGTGGATGGGACTGCAGCAGAAAGGCTGAGGGAAGGATTTAAATTGTCAGAATTCCCTTAACCTGGAATATTTGCAGCTGGAATATGTGCAGGATTATTTTAGAATTCATGCTTGAGCATCAAACAATCATTCCAACATCTGGGATAGCCTCCCTGCACTGTGTAGCAAGATACGGGCTGGATTATTCTACACTTGAAGCAGGCAATGTTCTATAGTCTGTCAGGCCTTATTTGAATATATTAAATGAGTTATTTGCTATTCAGTCTGGAAAACTTTATTTTCAAGAATGCATGGTCCAAAAGGAGTAGGCTTTATTCTTCCATGAAGAATAATAGTCCTATTGAACTGGCATTGACCAATAAGGCAATCTGCCTTCAATACGCCACCTGAACAGCCCTGCCTGTGCTCATTATTGTAACTCTAAATGCACAGTTTAAATACACACACACACACACACACCCCCACCCCAAAATGCCCAAAATAATACCTTGGACAAATTGAAAAAAGAAAAACAGTCTCTTGCCTCACCCGGTCTTCACCCCCCATGCCTCATTTTTAGTGGTATTTTGATTTATTTGTCCAATAAATCCAATGAGATGAAAATGTTAATTTATTTCATTAATTGAGCATACCATTATAATCCAAGAAAGAAAGTGCTAGGATTCTGTTTTTTACATACTATCACCAGAAAGTGAAGCTCGTTAAGTGTTGCACCAGACACCTGGTGCCAGACACACGAATAAAATTGGAAATTCACTGATCTTGGTCAGGAGATTCAGACCTGGGCCGAATACAACAAGGGTATACATTCCTTTTATTTTATCTCTGAAACCAAAAGGACATTTTGCCAGGGCTACTAAAGGATGGAAAGTTTATGAACTATGTTCTGCTTGAGAAAAATATTTTATTTCTACAGCCTACCAGCCTTGGTACAGGCAGGGTACAAATCGATACAATAGATATTCTGTGTGTTGGCACTCACAGTGTCTTTTCCTTTACTCAAAAAGTTGTGGCTAATAAAAAAAAAGTTGTGATAGAGAAATTTGGAAAACACATTTGCCACAAGCACTAATATATGAATTTTTATTTATAATCCTATATTTTAGCATACCAATGTTATGTGTATTATAAAGCATATGCAAAAACAAAAATTTTAAAAGGAGAGGATGAAATACAAATAAACATGAACAGAAGTTCTAATATACTCTATTGGATGGTTGGGCACCTCTGAAGAAAGGCACACCTCACTTTGGAGTCCAGGGGCACTCGTACCTTGTCACTAACATCTGGATAGGATGACAGTGATTTCAAGGGGGCATCTTGTCTTGCTACACAGCCTGTGAGTTAGACAATGTAGGGGTTCGTATTTATTCCATTTTCAGATGAGGAATCCTCTCCTTAGAATGATCCAATGACCTGCCCGAAGTAGCTTTAGAAAGCAGGACTCATATGGTTTTTCTTCTTCCGAAATCCTCACTGTTGCACACAGTAAGCTATGATAATTCTATAAAAAAAAACCAATGTGTTCTTGAATCAGAACTTAAATTCTCAGTAGTATAAACAAAGAAAGAATCATGAAGATGTGTTTCTAGGCCTTGGCACAGATGAGTGTAACCCTGTTTTTTCCTTCTGGGTTTTCAACATTTACTAAACATTAATGTTTGAAATTAATATTTTATAACTCCAAATATACAGGAAAAACTTGTTTGTAAAAATAACATCATTCATTAAAAATAAAGCCTCTATCATCATCAATTCTTTCTCAGAAGTAACTCCCAGTATTTCCATTCAGACCTTTTCCTATGAAATGTTTGTACCTGTAACAAATATACATATTGCTTTGATGGCTTTTAAAAATATAATCAGTATCAAATTATGTGCATTGTTCAGTACTTATTTTATTCATGAGTTTTGGGGTTATTTTCATATTTACTCTATTTCCAGCCAGGCTGCAATGCATGCCCTTGCACAGGTCTCTTTTGGTATGTATCTTTCTCCACAAAGCTGCCAAAAAATAATTTTGCAGTACCATTTACAGAAATGCCCATGTTTTTTCCTCGCTGACTCTGAACGAGGGAGAAATAATCTGGTGGGCCTCACTTCATCAGCTAGAAGGCCTTAAAAGCAAGACTGAAGCCTTCCCAAGAGAGAAGAAATTCCTCCTGTGGACAACAGCTTGAGCTCATGCTCACTGAGTTCCATCCTGCTGTGATCTCCTCTTCCTGTGTATATCTCATCGCAGTTTTGCTTCTCTAGTTTAAAGGTCAACTATTAATAATACAATGATCTTAGGATAACATGATTTTCTTCACAAATGAATTAACATACAAAACATCCATGAATTACATGATCTTCCTTATTAGAGGACACAAGACTGTTTAGACTAGAACCATATGGGTAGCTCACTCTAGGGCTCAATCTTATTTTTTTTCATTTATATTTTTTATTTCAGTCAATTAAGGGTGTACAAATGTTTAGGTTACGTGTATTGCCCTTGCCCCACCCAAGTCAGAGCTTCAAGCATGTCCATCCCCCAGACGGTGAGCACTGCACTCATTAGGTGTGTACACATCCAGCCCCTCCTTCTTCCTCCCATCTGCCCGACACCCGATGAATATTACTACTTATGGACTTAAGTGTTGATCAGTTAATACCAATTTGATGGTGAGTACATGTGGTGCTTGTTTTTCCATTCTTGGGATACTTAGTAGAATGGGCTCCAGCTCTACCCAGGATAATACAAGAGGTGCTAGATCACCATTGTTTTTTGTGGCTGAATAGAACTCTATGGTATACATATACCACATTTTATAAATCCACTCATGTATTGATGGGCATTTGGGTTGTCCCCACAGCTTTGCAATTGTGAATTGTGCTGCTATAAACATTCTAGTGCAGATGTCTATTTTGTTTGCAGTCCCACCACCTAGGCTCAATCTTGACTACTGATATTTAAAATAGTACTAATTTTATAACTAAGAACCTGATGGCATTTTCTTCAATTACTATTTAATATGCACTCTGGTTGAATGTTTAAAATGTATAGCCTTTGTGCTCTTTAACAAAAAAATATATACTTTTAAAGCAAGCAGGCTTTACCTATCGTATTTCAAAAATTTTTGACTATTAAGTTCTTAAAGGAACACAATTCGGTATTTATAGAGATTGAACTTTTCTTGGTAAGCTCAACAAGTTCAATTTCTGCATGTCACTAAGGGAAAATATGTTTACAGTAACATATGAAACAAAAGTTTCCTTATCTGGCCATTTTCAGATTGATTATTATTATTAAATTCTTGAGAGTCTCAACACACTTAAAAACCAATGTTCACAAATGTATTTCGCTCAATAGGTAAGAAAAGATCCCACTGGATTGGAGTTTAGAAAATCTGTCTTCTAATGTCCCACAAATAGCTTTGTAATGATGCAGAATTCATTAACCTTTCTGAGCCTACCTCCTTATTTATAGCTAAGAATTATTAAATACTTATTAAAAATCAAGTACTTGCTAGACACTTATGAACACGGCAGACAGTCTGTGACCTCAGAGGCTTACAGCCTGGAAAAGTGAGGAGTTTGGGCTAAATCACCTTCAAATCCTCTGTTCCAGAGTTAGCATTCTATGATTTAAACAGGATTACATTCATATTCTGAGACCTGAGATTAATACAAAGATTTCCAAATGACATTGAAAAAGCTGTAAAGTACTAAAGATTTCTTATGTGAACACTGGTAAAACAACTTTTTAAATCAGAAGTAGGTTTTATATCTTTATTCAGGTGATTTAACCATAGAATGAAGCTCTTTTAGCATTATAAAATCCAATGTTTTGAAATCTTGTTGTGCTTGGTAATTCTGTTTTTACATCTTTTGTAATACTGAAGAGATTTTCTTATCTGAAGTTTTTCATGCATTCAGGTATT
>CAUYSK010052228.1:0-10644 GCA_963575035.1 Avahi laniger
ATTAATTTCTTTCTATTTTTGGTAGAGATGGGGTCTCGCTCTTGCTCAGGCTGGTCTCGAACTCCTGAGCTCAGAACGATCCGCCCACCTCGGCCTCCCAGAGTGCTAGGATTACAGGCGTGAGCCACCGCGCCCGGCCCAATTCATACATTTTTCATAGTCAGTAAAACCTATAAAACCTGTGTCTGTTACCCTAATCTAATATATCCTATCTCCACATTTAGACCATAAGTTACTTAAAAAAAAAAAATCTAGAAGCTATGTCTTCTTCTTTTTAAAATTCTCACATAATAATAATATACATAGATACAATTAATTATACTTTTACTTCTATAAAAATTAGGTTTAGTTTTGGATGAATTCTAAAGAACTGTCAATAGGCTAAAAAGAGAGAAGAAAGGAATCTAGAAATTCTCTAGCACTAAGTTATTTTTCTCACAGTACTTTTCATGTTGCCTAGGTCTCCTTCTGACTCAATAAGCCAAATTCTGTTAGGGAGGAAGAAAGGATGGGCTCAAATAAGAAGATCTGAAAAACATGATTAATTAGGTCTGACCTGAAGGCACTTGAGTGCAATTTGGGGAAGAAGGAAAAGGAAGCCAGCTTCCGTACCTGAAGGTCGTGGAGCTTTGCCTCTAGAACTTTGCTGTCGCCGGTTCGATCTGATGATTCTTTTGCTGCTGCCTTTGCTCCCAAAAACCATTCCTGGAATTCCTGCATGGACTCTTTTGGAAGTAACAAAAATCAGGAATAAATCTAAAACATTGAATGAGCTTCCAGGATTACCACCATGAATTATTTCTGGCCTTCAGCCCATCTCCTCTTGCCTTCCAAAATATTCCAGAAAGAAAATGATAATATAGAAAGTGATATAGCATGATCTTCAACCCTGACTGTTCATGGCAGGATTGAGAAATTATCTCAGAGAAAACACTAAAATTTGTGTTCCTGGAATGTCTGATTTTCCATTGTTTTTCTTTCTTTTGGTGAAGAAAGATAATTAATTGACTCAATATGTAAGAGTACAAGGGGAGAAATGTTCCAGGGACATTAAAGCCATTTTTATGTCACAGGAGGAACCAGACTCCTTATGCATCCACATCAGAGCACAGGCACAGCTGTGTGGCAGTGGAGGCGGGCACCGGATGGGCAACTCCTGGATTATGTGGCTGGCACTGTCTCATGGCCTCTCCTAGCACCCAAGCTTATTGTGTCACTTCATCATGACATGAAACACTCCAGCAGTTACTTGGACAGCGGCTGCTGGCCGCTTGAATAGTGGAAGTAATTTTCCACATGCATGAGCTACATGTAGAAAATCCAGATCAAATTCAGAATCACCAAATGGTGGATTCCTGCTTTCTTGGGAAGAAAGAAGAATTCTGCATAGCGTGAGAGGCCTGAGCAAAACACTTTTATTGCTCAAATCTCAAAGCACAAATGAATTTAAAATGATACCCTTCTGGAAAGTTTTCTTAAACTTTTGCTGGCCGTTTCTAGGCAGCATTTGGTTTGGAGTCTTTCTTGTAAACAAACTACTTATGCAAAGGCCCGTCAGAACTCACCATTGAAGTGTTTTTCCAGAGAATCCTGCAGGCTGGCCTGGGTTTTGGAGCACAACTGGCTCGCAGCTTCGTGTTTCTTTATCAGCCCGGTCATGGCATGGCCCAGGGTCCCCAACTCCGCTGAGTGGTACTTGCGGCACAAACTATTGAGATTTTCTTGGGTAGAGCTGATGTTGCTCTGCTGACTTTGGAGTTCTTTTTGTATATCCTACAGATTAAAAGTATATCATGAAGAATATTCATCACATTCAAGAGATATACTCTATTTACTCCACGGTATTTTTTTTTTTTAAATCTGAAATTGATGCTTTTGAAATCCACTCAGTAGTGTGTACATTTTGGTGGGACTTTTTGCGTATTTGTGATAGATCTGTATTGCTGCTCTCAGAATTTTGCCATTTCTCCTCAGGAATAAACAAGGGTTGGAAGGTACCTAGGAACTGAGATGTAGTCTAGTATTTCAAGCAAATGGAATAGGTTCTTATGGATCCCAGTCCATGATTTGGAGTTTAGTCACTTGATTAGAAACTATTGCAGTTCACATTCTTCAATAGGCCACTTGAGCTTTGTTTCAGGGTCACAGGCCACACCAAAAGCACCAATAGTTTATGTAAAAATATATGCCTTTAGTCTCGAGTACAGTAATAAAATATACCAAAAGAGAACCAATTGGATATGTTGAAAAGTCAACTCAGTGCACATCCTTTACAGAAGTTGATGAGGAATTTTATCTGTTAACACGAACGGACAACATGGAAGTGGAATGTTTTCTCAACTCCTTTCCCCCCCCAAAATATACTATTCTCTAGATGAAAGAAGTCACACTGACCAATAAAAATAACTAAGTGATGAAAAACTATCTGATATTCAAGCTGAAAAATTCATGAAAATGAAATATGTCTTCCATAGGCTTCACTTTTTTACCAAAAAAAAAAAAAACATTATTACAGCAATGCATGCTTTCTGTTTCTAAAGTATTCATCTTTGATTTCTTAACACCTGCATTCAGTTCTTCACTTATTGCTTACTTTGCTGTGTTCAATGTCATGAATAGTTGTTCTGCTGTTAACATGGTAATTAAGAGCAGAGGTTATATTTTTTATTATAGTCACCACAAAATAGGAGAACTAATATCTCTATTTGCGTGGAAGCACTTGATAGTTTATTACTTGCCTTCACTTTCTTCAGTCCTTCACAAGTCTCGGTTTGGGCACAATTCATCAATGATTCTTCTACTTTTGTTAGCCATGTTGTTATGTCATTAATAAATTTCTCCACCAGTGTGCGTTGAGCAGTGAAATCTTTCAAGGTTCCTTTTGCTACTTCAGTTATTTCTCTGGCATGTTCCAGTTTCTGCCTTAAGTCTGCTTCAATAAACTAAATATAAAGTAAGATTTCATTAAAATCTGTGAAGACCGGAACACTTGTTCCGTAGGAATTCTGTTCATATGCAGCTTGTCAAAAACACATAAGCTTTACCATGGGAGCCAGATCCAATGCTAATATCCCTTTTCCAAGAAGAAAAATCAGTGGGCACAGTTGTCAAACATATTAAGTGATGGGAAAACAAAAAGAGTAAGGATTACAGTTAACATTAGATGTAAAAGTGGCACTTTTCACTGAGGTTCCAGGGAAATGTGACATCACATTCTGGAAAGAGGAAGACCTACACAGGGTCTAGCAAGGAGATGACCAAAACCTGTTCTCAATTCTCCTTGTAAAGACCTTTAAAATATATTTCAGGAGGATTAACTTCTCTGGCCCCCTAGTTAGCAAAAGGACTTACACTATAAATTGCAAAACAGTCTCAATTCCATAATTCAAACATCCAGGCCTATTTGGTAATCAAAACTTTGACTCTCATGCATGTTAAGATCCATATGTTTGCTTGGAATTATGATGATGATGATGACAATGAGGATAGATAAAGATATACATACTCTTTTTTTTTTTTTTTGAGAGAGAGAGAGGGAAAGAAAGAGAGAGACCCGGAAAGACACAGAGAGACACAGACCGAGAGGGGGATTAGTATATGGCAGTTATCACAAAACTGATTGAGTGCTTACCTGAAGGTCTGGTGGTGTTTCTGGATTTTTAGTTAGTTCTTTAAGATCATTAACTTTGGAATACAGTTCTTCCAATCTCAGTGTTTTGTTTTTAACTTCAGACTGCCAAAATATAAGACAAAGGGGAGAGGCTTTGTCTAATCAAAAACATTGACATGTTATATTCGGCACTCAAAAATTTTGAAAACTAACTTTGTCAAAATACCCCAACTTTAAGCCAGTGTAAAAAAAAAGATCTCTGTTTCCTTTTCTGAGGGCTGTCATTATTTGTGAGTGTGGAAAAACATTACAATTAACGTTCATTTGGAATGTGAGGGAGTGGGAAGAACTTTCCTTCTCTCCACACACTTTTATGAGAAAAAAAGCTCCTGGAAAAAATTAAACACTAACCAAAAGTCTTGAGTCAGTGGAGATTTTCAATAGGCTAACTGTCATTTATTCATTAACTTTCATATCACTGGTTACTATGGCAGCAGGAAACCCTTAAAGAAGCATTTCAAAGCAAACACACTTTGGGAGTGCATGGTATATGTAACATGAAATAAATATTTCAATAAAACTTGGAAGGATATTAAAGCAGAAATCAGGTTAACTAGGTAATTGCCATATAATATTTTGCCTTTTTTTTGAACAAACAATAACATAAAAAACAAAAAAGAACAATCAGAGAATCATTTTGAAAAAATTAGATGCTTGTAGCCTTCATTAGTTATTTGGGGGCACTAAGGAACATTCAATAAGTTATTCCTCTCAACTTAAAAATGGTATTTTGGTGTTTTGCAGATACTAACAGACTACCTGATGTTTTCAATTCAGAAAGTAATTTATTTACTGTATTTATGTAGAATAATAATTAGGAAGTAATAATTTCTGGGTCATTATTACCTTTATTTTTAATAGAATTTAATTGTAAATTTATTCGTAGTTTAATTTTTAATAATGGTTGCTTTTAACACTTTCACGAAGTCCCTAAAAATTGAACAATCAACGTTTGCAGTTGGTACAAGCCGGATCCAACACAAATCACTGTTTGAACTGTGATGTTAATTTGACATTAGAGATGACAACTAAAGAGACTGCAGTATCCACCACCCTTGCTCGTACTTTCAATCTGAATCATTTCTTCTACTTCTGATTGTCTTAGAAATCAGAATGAGATTATAAAATATCTAGAAGGTTCTCTGGGTCAAAGACAGCTAGATAAGTAACACAATTCATTCACCTATATTTTTTCAGACTAAAGTCATTATCTTTTCATGCTATTTCTCCTTCCCCTGCTTCATTTTTATCATAGCCCAGCTACTACTTGGCATTTTATATGTAATATATATTGCAATGTAAATTCCATGAGGGAAGAGAAAAAACTTTTTTTACTATGATATTTTCATTGTCTACAACAGTGTCTGACATATGTTAGGTGCACATTAAGAATCTGATGAATGAATAAATAAATGAATGCAAGAAATGGGAATAAAAGGAGTTTAAAGTCAATTGGTGACTAGAGACTCTCCACGGAAGCCTGTGACTCTCCAATCTCCAATTTTCTTCCATTTCCGAAAAGGAAGTGGAAGAATCCAGCACATAGCATAATAATGGCACATGGTAAGTACACAGCAAACAGTTTCTTCTCTTGGAATGAAGAAACATAGATACTAAATATCACTAGATTATAAATACTTCCAGTTTGGTTTTTAAGTAGGAAGGTGCCACATTTTCAGATAAATGGGAAAAATTATAGATTTTATGGGCTTTTACTTTTGACTAATACTTTAAATTAAGAGCCCCAACTGGGAAGTGATAACAATGCAAAAAAACCTCTTATCCATAGCCTATTCAAATTTTAAGTAAATAGGAAAATATAATTAAGAGTTTCGTAACACTTTTATGTGTCTCTAAAAAGAAGAATGAACTTTAAAAAAAAGACAGTTTTGTTCATATTCTGGTCAACAATGTACCACAAGCTCCCCTATGAAGGCATAGTCACTTTACCTCAAATTCTTTAAGAGATTCTTCCGCTCTGAGGCTGTTATTCAGGTTGCTGACGCTTTCCGCCAGCTGTGGAACAGAGTTGTTTGACCAGCCCTCGATCTCATCTTTACTTGAAAGCACCTCTTCCCAAATGGACAGGCTTACCCTCAGCCTCTCCATGTTCTCTTCAATTCTCTCTGATAACTAGGATGGAAAACAGAAGCCACGGCATTAATAGTCTGAAGCCTTAAAGTGCTCATTTCCCCTCCAAAGTACTAAAAATGCCAGTGCCTCCTTCCTTCATCAGAAAGTTACATTCTGACTGACAAAATTTTACAAAAATTATTGTAAGTTAATTAGTGCACCTGATTCATGTAATGCTAACAAATACATTGTTTCTGTCATTGAGAGAGTCGTCAGAATTTCTGAGACATTAGATTTTCATTTGTAAATTGGGATACTAACAACAGGTCTATTGGAACCTACTGTAATATTACTCAATATAAGGGTGAATTCTACAGGATCAAGGTTTGTCTAAGGAAGTATCGTATTTATTTTTGAAAGTAATACAATAAGCACTTTTAATGCTCAGGTATAGCAATGGGCATTAATTAGATTCAAACATATTTATAATGTGAGTAAATATTTATGGGAGCAACCAAGTTTGTACATTTAAAGTATTAGTGCTTAACACTTTTCCTATGATAAGAATATTATTTTAAAAGTGGAAGTATATTGGGTTGTCAGATGTACTCAAATTATTTGATTATATTACACAAATATCAATGTTTAACTAAATTTAACTTAAATAAGGGAACCCACCATAGGTTAAACTTCTGAACCTAGATATTGATAATGGGACAACATAATCACTGTCTTTTTGATCGGGAAAGTAATGTAAAATATTTATGGATTGATATGCAGAGTTCAAGGAGATCGAGTGACTTGTTCTACGGTCACATAGATACTAAGTGGCAGAAAAATAACTAAAACTCAAGGACGTAAACTGTAAGTGCAATATTTTCCAATATATTTCCAATGTTTCCAAAATGTTTTCCAATTATAGCCTTATTACTTTAAATTATCACGTATTATGGTTTAATATTATATATGATATTTATAAATTATTCTTCTATTTTTATCCATAATTCCAGAGTTTTGAGAAGAAAAAGATTCAAGGCAATTTGTTATGACTGAAGCTATCAAGTGAAATTGATAAATAAAGCAAATAATGTTTTTACTGTTTCTAAACTTTATGTGATCACTATTTTTCTTCAGAATATCATTTTGCATGTAGCATTGAAAGCTAAAAGTGGAATGCACATCCTCGAATAATCCTTTGGCCAAAGACATGATTGAGAAATATAAATATTTAAACTGTTCACAGAATCCCAGGTGACCATCTTACATCCAGCCATTTGTCCATGGTGCTCTCCATGTCTGTTTTTACCAAGATGAAATCACTACTGTGGATTTTTTTCAGCTCGGATAACAAGTGTTTTCCTTTACTGGTAAAATTATCCAGCTCTTTCTGTTTATAATTCATTTCATTCTTGACAGTTTCGTGCTATGGATATAAATGTTTCCTTAATTAATAAAATAATCAGTGATAAATCAAGAGTTTAAAAATATTTGCTTCTAAGAAACTTAATTCATGATTGACCTTATGCAGAAACAGTGATATTAATTAATCATATGAATATATATAACATCATTTTCTTGAATTGCTAGAATCCTAGGGTATCAGAATCCCTAGGAAAAAAAGTTGAGCTTGTTAGCATGAATTATCCACATCTGAATGTACTGACAAGAAGAATTATACAGGGAATCGCTTTATGAGTAAGAACAGATCTACTAAACTAGTCTACTAAAATAAACAAATTTTGAATTTTACCTTGGAAAAAGCCCATTTAAGATCCTCTTGATCTTTTATAGTAGTTCTGGTTCCAACCACACTGCTGGCATTTTCTATGACTTTAGACACAGCTGACTTCAAGTTCTGATATTCTCTCACTAAGTCAATAAGTCCACAGCACTGACCCTGGCTGTTACGGTTAAAGAAAATGTATCATTAGTGTCATGTGTCAGCAAAGGAAAGAATTCCTTACAATTAGACCTGATGTATCATACATGAATATATTCCTAGATGGATGCTGGAACCAAGAGAAAACCATATTTCTATATCCTGAGGTCAAAATAGTACAGCTGATTAATGCTACTTAATTCTAATGTCCAAAATATTCTTTATGAATGAAGACTACACGCAATCATTAAAACAAAATCTATGGACTCATTGATAAAGAAGCAATATATATTCTTGGCAACTCCAACGTACTTAAAGGAATCATCCAAATTTTTTGTTTTTTTAGGTGTTTTTTTCCATGCTGTTTTAATAATTTCATAATGACAAATATTGGGGGAAGGGAGAGAAAACAACAGAAACCAAAACAAAAACACTGCTCAATAATTAAAATGCATGTGAGATTTTCTCTTGCATCTCAATGTAATAAATTTTCATTGGATATGAAGTGCCTGAAAACTGTCAAAATAAAAAGATAGTTTTTGTTTATAAGAGTAAAATGCCTTTGAGCAAGCAAGTCTACATCTAGAAATTTTTCCAAAGAAAAGGAAGTAGGGCGTGTGCATTTAGATTTAGGTAAAATGACATTTTTTACAGCTTTATTTGTAATAGGAGAAAAAAGTAGAAATAACCTAATGTTACAAATAAGTCAATGATTGAAAAAATTATGATAAGTTCTTATAATAGAACACTGTGCAACCTCTAAGACATTACAATCTAGGAGAATGTTTAATGATATTAAATAAATAAAGTTTGTGCAACATGGTTAAATTTAGAAAGCCTACATTAATAGTCTACATTATATAATATGCTCTCGATTTTGTTTAAAAGGCCTTTGTACGTGATATAAGGTGTGTTGAGGTACATTTTAAAAACGCATATGGATGTTTAATTGTTCCAGTACCACTTATTGAAAAGACTATTCTTCATCAAATTACCTTTGAGTCTTTGTCAAAAATCAATTAACCGTATATGTATGGGCCTATTTCTGGACTCTATTTGTTCCATTGGTCTATATGTTTACCCCTGAGCCAGCACCACAGTGAAAGCAGCTAGTGTGAGTCCTCCAATTCTTTTTCAAAACTGTACTGGCTATTCTAGTGGGTCTTTTGCTTTTACAAGTAAGTTTTAGAATCAGCTTGTCAATTTCTATGAAAATTCTGTGGGGATTTTGGTTGGGATTGTATTGATATTAAAAAAGACCTCAGTAACAAAAAAATTCCCCTAAAATGGTCAATTTGAAGAGGTACTTTATTAAAGAAGATATACAGATGGCAAATAACACATTAAAATATGCTCACTATCAGTCATCAGGGAAATACAAATTAAAGAACACAATGAGAGATCTCTACACATCTATTAGAATGTCAAACAAGAAAATAAACAAAAATTTCACTATATTAAGTGTTGGAAATGATGTGGTACAACTGGAGCTCTCACACAGGGCTGATGTGAGAGGAAAATTGGGTGACTTCTTCGGAAAATAGTTTGGTAGTTTCTTATAAAATTAAGCATATCCTTTACTATACAACCCTGAGTACCACTTTTAGATTATTTACCCAAGTGAACTAAAAACGTATGTACACACAAAAATTCAAACATGAATGTTTGTAGATGCTTATTTATAATCATTCAATCCAGAAAGAACCCAGTTGTCCTTCAGCTGGTGCATGGACAAACTTCAGTCCACCCATTCAATGGAATATTCTGCTATACAAAAAGAATGAGCTACTGATACATATAACATATGTTGTGCTCAATAAAAGAGGCCAGACTAAAAAGGTAACATTCTATTAACATATGGCTCCATTTATATGTATTCTGAAAAAAGACAAAACTATACAATCAGAAAATTGATCAGTGGTTGCCAGGGCTGGGGGTGAGAGGGAAAGATGAGGGAATTGAGATTCTCAAGATGAAAACTGTTACCGTGAAATTCAATAGCTGATAGTTACATAACTGAATGAGACTGTCAAAACTCATAAAATTGTATACTAAAAAGAGTGAACTTAATGTATCTAAATCATACATTAATTACAAATGAGTACAACGAAATAATAAAAAAAGTAAAATCAGAGGTTAAAACTCTCTTGGTTTCACTTTATAATTGTTGACAACTCCTGCTTTCAAGCACTGAATTTCACATGTAGTTATCTCAAATTAACATCCCCAATAAAGTTCTATAGAACTAAAATTTTTAATGTTACTAAAGCAACACAGAATATCTAAGAAGGCAGATATTCAACTCTTGATCATATCAATGTAAATCAACAGTCAATGGCCCAATGTCACCAAGTAAGTGGGAAGTTAAAAACACACACTGTTAGGTTTTTTACTTACTTTTCATGAATTAGTTTTTTGGTATCATCCCAGGTAACCTCTAAACGATTTATCTCCCTGTCAACTTCAGGTGCGAAAGCTACCTCTTTCTGGGCAATCTGCTTAGCTTTGTCTTTCAACCAACATAATTCATGTTCGTGAGAATTTAATTCATCTTCTAGCTGATTAAACACTCGCAACCTGTGAATTAAAATGTTTTACTATTAAATTACTAAAGGTAGTCAACTAATATTTCTTCTCCATAAGCACAAGATAAGTCCATAAAGCACACACAAGATAGCTAGAAAAAAACTTTTAACACATCAATTAAATTAATGAAAGGTGTTTTTAAAGTTAATTTTTCAAAATACTCAGATTATGGGGTACTCAGATTGTACCTCAGAAAATTTTGAGAAATTTCATTCTTACCATTTACCCGCAATCTTCTATTAATTTTGTATTCTCTTTCTTCTTTGCTTTGATGGTATAAGACTTTTAAGACTAAGACTGACATTATAGGCCAAGTAGGTGAATACTTATTAGAAAGTTATTGGTAAGAAATGCCTCTGGACCATGAGGTTCAATCCACATAAATAATATTCAAGGATCACAGGTGTTTCATTCAAACTCAAAATAGTTTTACTGA
>CAUYSK010052230.1:0-15619 GCA_963575035.1 Avahi laniger
GGGCATGGTGGCGCATGCCTGTAGTCCCAGCTACTTGGGAGGCTGAGGCAGTAGGATTGCTTGAGACCAGGAGTTTGAGGTTGCTGTGAGCTAGGCTGACGCCACGGCACTCGCTCCAGGCAAGAGAGTGAGACTCTGTCTAAAAAAAAAAAAAAAAAAAAAAAAGAAAGGGTATCAAGCAGCAATACTGGATAATGGGCTATGGGAGCACATTGGAAGAACACCTAATTCAGCCTAGAACATCAGGGACGGCTTCCTAAAGGAAGGGAAAGACTTGGGACATAGGCAATGAATGTTTCAGATAAAATGGGAAGGACCAGAAGCAAGAAAACAACAAATTGAGGAACTGAAAATTCAAGTATGGCTGGATGGAGTTGTGAGTAATGTGGCAGGAAAGGAAGCGGGAATGGTAATCGGGGCCACATTATGGAGGGTCATGCAAGTTTGGCTGGACTTTGATCCTAAAAACAAGTATGTAATTAAACAGTTTTAAGGAGGGGAGTGACTCTTCACTGGCTCACTCTTCACTGCTGTGTGGAAGACCAACTGGAGTGAGACAAGGATAAAGGAAGTAAGAGCTGATGTGGTACTCCAGTTAAAAAAGACAGCAACCTACACTAGAGTGATAGAGGAATAGGAAAAAAGAAATCTGAGAAAAATTTAGGAGAGAATCAATAGGACTATAATTACTGGAAGTGGCTTCGAATTCAAAATGTTCTTCAAGAGTGAAGTTTCATACACAACATGCTAAATAACCACTAACCAAAAACTACCAGTAATCATGTTCAGATCAACATTAAAATTTATACTTTAGTGGTTTCATACACAGTAGCTCCTATGAGAACCACCTTGTTCATCTTCTCTTTAACAAATCCCTCCTAGAACTTACTACTCAGATAAAAATATTTCTAAACCAGCAGTTAACCTTTTTGTGCATGGAACCCTTTGAAAAATCTGATACAAGCAAAAAAACAAATGTAACCACACACAAAAAACTTTTAACCATTTACATTGAGTTCTGATAGTTACTCTTCATCTCTCTAAATACACTTATAGCACTATTTTTTGAGAAATTGGTATGTATATACCAGTACCCTCTCCTCCCCTCTTCTCCTTTCAATATGATACAGAACTTTAATCCTTCTCTTTATTACCTTTTTCTTTAAATTTTATGCTCAAATCTCCATTTCTTCTTCCATTAATTTCCACTGATCTCTATTGAATCCTAATTTTATGAGACATAGATATTTATATTCTTACCCTTTCCTCCCCTTCCCCCTCCCCAGTTCTTTCACTTTCTAAATTTCTGTCAGTGGTGCTTACAAGGTTGATAATTGCAGAACATAATGTAAATGCTAAATTTTCTTTGCTTTTCTGTAGATGAAATACACTTCCTTTTAGTCAGACAAGAATTCTATACCCAATCATGTTCCCTTTTTTGCCTTAGCAGCCAGGATCTTTAGAGATTGTTATATTGCTCAAAATAGCTAAAACACTGTTTCTTCCAAATGATATATCATCTTTAAGCATCGTCTTAGAGTGTTTTAATGTTACAGTTTCAAATCCTCTTGGAAATAAGCTGGATAAAAAACATAAATTTGTGTAAAGTATGTTTGAAGCTGAAAATCAAATTTTAAATAAATCATATCAGTAGATACTGTGTTAAATTGTCTCATGTTATTTAGGAGCCTAGAAATCTAAGGAGATTGAGGGATTAGATTCCAGTTTACGTGAGCAAAGGAAAGGAAGCCTCCACAAGTTTCCAATCTTTTATGAAGGAAAATCCTTATGTGGCCACAAGGCTGTACGTCTTTCTGTAGTCAGTTACCTCCTACAACTGTCATTTTTCTGCCTTTTACCATTCTATCTTTCACTCAATCCATCCAGCCATGTTGGCCTCATTATATTTCCTGGGAACACTTGACATGGTGTCTGCTCAAAAGTTACTTAAGAAAGGCCTTCCCCCAACACGACATACTTTTGGCACGCAAATCCTACACGTCACTCTTTATCCCCTAACCGTGCTATGTTTTTATTCACAGTACTTACCCCTAACTGACACTATGTATTTATTTGTTATGTCTCCCCCAGCTAGACTATAAGCTCATAAGAGCAGAGACTTTTTCCCCCCACTGCTGTATCCTCAGTGTCTAGAAGAGAGACCTGAATAAAATGGCTAAGTGAAAGAAATGAACTTGTGGAGTTTTTAGAGGGGCTGACATTCCAAGCATCTGTGATACTTCCAGTGACAACACAGCCCATTTCTTTCAGAGTAGTCCCTTACTACTTGCTTAAATTTGTTTGCAAAGTGATAGAAAACTAGTATCTGAACCCAAAGTACACAGCAATTCACAATTACTGGTCCATGCATGGGAATTAAAAGCCTGGTTTCTGCTGAGACCCCAGAGTTGTTGTTCTCTTCAACTTTCCCCTATTCTTTGCTTTTGTCCAAAGAGAGTCATCAAATTATTCCCCACACACTTCTATTGTCATATGATCCAGGTCCTCGTCCCGGCCATCAATTCCATTCTACACCTTTGAATATCCCAGCCAGTGAGTTGAGTGACACAGAGCAGGCATTCAGATTACTGCTAAGGTAATGAAGTAAACTGTACCCTACCTCTTGGAATCCTCCTGTTTCACGCACTTTACTCATCTACTTAGATCTTAAAGCCACGAAGGAAGGTACAGTGTAACAGTAAACTACCGTTTTAAAAAGTGAAAACAGTGTAACCATTTTGATGTGCCCTCAAGCTCTTTAAACTAATTCTATTTGAATTATGAAATCTACACAAAGTAGGAATTGATATAGCAAAAACCGTAAGACAGGAGGAATTGGGATCTCAAGGTCTTTAGCAAACATGTCCACTGCGGCTGCTCAAGGCAAAGCAACGGAAGTTGGAGAGACTTTGCAACAGCTGCGAGAGTTTCACTCCCAGCGCTGTGAGTGGTAGCGTGAGCTAGGCTACCCCACCCGGGCGGCGTCCAGCAGCTAGCGTGCGACAGTCCCCACCGAACCCCAGGGCCCACCTGGCTGGACCCCGGACAGGTCCCACCTGTTTCCCCCTCTTTTCGTACGCCGTCAGGGGCGCAGCGCCGAGGAGCAAGACGAGGGCACCGGGAACCCTTCCTAGCCCATGCTCACCCTTGGTCAGCGTGTCCAGCACCCCCGACTTCTCCAAGTACCTCCGGAACTGCTCCCGCTTCGAGTCGGCGGCCTGAGGAGATACCGTGGGTCAGTGGCCAAAGCCGGGGGGCCGGAGCAGGAAGAAGAGTGGGAGTCGGGCAACCCCGCCTCCGCCTCGCTACCTCGGGCCCCCCAAACCTGCGCGCGCGCTCCAACTCCCACCCGGAGCCTCCCAGCGGCTGGCTATCGCCCGCACGCCCCCAGCCACGCCGCGCCCCCCTCACTTTGTAATGGGCCATAGTGACAGCGGCAGCGGCGTAGCTGGCGCCGGAGTCGGTGACTGGCGGGCTCGGAGCAGCAGTGCTCATGCGCGGAAGGGGCCCTACGCCTGCGCACTTGCGAACCACGGGCCAGCATCGCCGGGGTGTGGCCTGTTTTCATAGCGACCGGGACGCTCTGCATCCCTGGTAGTGGGCTGAGCCGATGGAGACTGCGTGCGCCCGCCCTCCGGCTGTCGGAGTTGCACCTCTTCTTCCTCTTCCGGTGCGCGCGGCGGTTCTGTTGCCTAGCAAAAGGGGAGATTTGCGAAACTCGGAACAAGTGTCCAGGTGGGGACAGAGGTGGGCACGGCGCCCGGAGGCGGGGCCCCGGAGCACTAGAACTTCTGCGGGGGGGAGGATCGCCAGACGGTGGCAGTGGGCACATCTTTCTCAACTGGGACCTCGGAAGCTGTGGTGATGCATAAGTGCTGGGCTTCTTGGCTCTCATTGTGAAAAAAGCTGCGCATGCCTTTCCAGTGGCTTGGGAGAGTGTCGAGAATCGCGTGTTTTGGCTCCAGCTTTTTTTACTTTTGGAATTTCCTTGATTTGTGTCTGACTGGATGTAGGCCTCTGAAGGGTAAGGAGTAATGTGCTCACCAGTAGCTAGCACTTTTGAGCACTTAATGTGCGCCAGGCGCTGTAGGTAACATGGGTATTGTTCATTTTGATCCTCACAGCATCCCTGTGTGGGATAGGTTCTGTTAGTAAAGTGGCGAGATTAGATGACCAGTGAGTAGTAGAGCCAAGACTCCAGTCCGGCAGTGAATCACAATGCTATAAACTGGTGAAAGGAAGCCACAGATCTTTTTAAGATTTTATTTACTAGGCAAAAACATGATTATACTCAAGACACATCAGGTTGCAGCCTAGAAGGAAACTAAGTTATTAAGTTCCAGGGGCAAACAAAATTAACCCAGTGTCCAAAGATAAAGGATTAGTAACTAAAAGGAGGAATTATATAGATCAAGAACAATTTCCTGGCGGGGCGCGGTGGCTCACGCCTGTAATCCTAGCACTCTGGGAGGCCGAGGGGGCGAATTGTTTGAGCTCAGGAGTTCAAAACCAGCCTGAGCAAGAGCGAGACCCTCCCGTCTTTACTAAAAATAGAAAGAAATTAATCGGACAACTAAAAATATATAGAAAAAATTAGCCGGGCATGGTGACGTATGCCTGTAGTCCCAGCTACTCAGGAGGCTGAGGCAGGAGGATCACTTGAGCCCAGGAGTTTGAGGTTGCTGTGAGCTAGGATGACGCCATGGCACTCACTCTAGCCAGGGCAACAGAGTGAGACTGTCTCAAAAAAAAAAAAAGCAATTTCCTAAGGCTGTGGTCCTTTCAGAGAGAAAACCTGGTCAAACCATTTAGCCTAGATTCTGAACATATGATTTTCCCAAATTCAGCTTCACACATTCTGAAAGGAGCCATAAACTCTATCCCTTTGAACTTAGAGCTATTCCTTCACAATCCAGAATTAGAGCTGTTTTTCCCTTTCTGAAATGATAGTGCAGTTGTCTGTCTTAACAGCTGGTCTTTAGAGCTACCCTTACCCATTTTGTCTGTGTTCCAACACTACTAGGCTATTTCTTTGATAATATAATATACAGAATGTCTAAAAGCCAACAGCTGTTCAGATCTGAAGATCTGTGGGAACCCGCCTACCAGTGAGGTTGTTCATCAGGGACACTATATGATTTGAAGAACAAACAGTAGGATTATTGTAGGTTCTGACAAACTCAGGCTCAAAGGACAGCTCTCCCAAAGAATCAGGAGTGTTCAGAATGTCAAGTGATTGGGAGTCTCCTTGTGAAGGAGGAAGGGTTCTGATTGTGCTCTCTCTGAACTGGCCCTCAAGGTTACCTTTAGAAGGTGACCCCCGGATTTCATCTTCTGTAGAGGGATCCCATGTAGCCCTAACCCACCTTGGTTTCCAAGTGCAGTTAGCTGACAGTGAGAAAGCTGTTTGGGGCGACTGCCCCATGTGGTTGTCCAGATCTGTAGCAACACCTGGTATAGAACAGTGACCTCTAGAGTTCTTTTTGCTGTCTTTGCCATCAATTTCTCTTTTTTCCCTTAACTGGTTACCATTAACTTCTTTTCCAAATATTTTATGAGTATCTTTGTTATTATTTGAACCAATGTGTTGAAGATGACTACAGGAAGTACTGAGTGTGCAAATCTCATTGGAAAGTACAGTTTCCTGTTCATCCAAAATGCATTTCTCATCATTTACACTGTGATTGTCAGGATTTGCCTGAAATGCAGAAGATGAATTTAAACTAGGATACATGGCTGTGCGTGTTTGCTTTTCCATGAAAAGATTATAATCGGGTGCAGAAGGGAGTTGCTTCAGTGAATTTGCAGATGTGTTCTGATATTTGGCTAGATTTTGTTTTGACTTGTTTGCATAGAATTCATTATGTTCATCCTTCAATTTATATTGTCCCCAAAGCCCTCTTTTAATCTTTTTAAAACCTAGGTGGAAAATTTCTAGAATGTTTAAAAAAAGTGAAATAGTGGCTATAGATTGCATAAATAATAGGAATATTGTCTTTTCTGTTGGTCTTGAGACAAAACAATCGATTATATTTGGACATGGGTGGCCATGGCATTTAAATAGAGGCTCTAAGTGAAATCCATATAAAAAGTACTGTCCAATCATGAACCCAACTTCAACCACAGAGCGAGTGAAAATGTGTATCACATAAGTGCAAAGCAAGGTTCCTCTGAGTGGTGCTTTATTTAGTTTCCTTTTCTCTAGCTGACAAAGCTCTTGCTCCAATCTCCTCCGATCCCCAGGCATTTGAAACTCTACCCCTTCCAGTTCTCCTCTTAATTGAGCTTTCATCCTCTGCCTCTCTTCCTCTAGAACTCTCAGTCGATACAAAGCATGGCCCATGTAGACCAGGGATGGTGAAGACACAAATACCACCTGCAGAACCCAATATCTAATGAGGGAGATGGGAAAGGCCTGGTCATAGCATACATTTCTGCAGCCTGGTTGTTCAGTATTGCAGATGAAGCCAGACTGCTCATCATTCCAGACATCTTCAGCTGCTACACCCAGAACAAGCATCCGAAATATGAACAGGATGGTGAGCCAGATCTTTCCAATCATGGTAGAGTGGATGTGAACTTCCTCCAGAGTATCTCCAAGGAGATTCCAGTCCCCCATGTTTATTTAGTCAGCATCTTAGCTCTGAACCCCATCACATAGGAGGCAGATAAATTCTTCCATTCTGAAGGGAGTGCTGTTTCTTAAAGCAAACCTATGGCCAAAATATGAACAAAGCATCACTCTTTCCATGTGCTAGTTGCATTACTTTTTCCCTAGATAGCAGTGATAATCTGTTACCAAGAATGTATTTTAGATGTCAGGAACTTAAAATCACTGATGTTTAGACATCATAATACAGTGGGGAAAAAGTGATACCTGGAGGAGGAGGAGGAATGTATGTATTCTCTCTTAAGAATATAATTGGGCTGGGCGGGGTGGCTCACGCCTGTAGTCCTAGCATTCTGGGAGGCCAAGGTGGGAGGATCGCTTGAGGTCAGCAGTTCAAGACCAGCCTGAACAAGAGCAAGACCCCCATCTATTAAAAATAGAAAAATTAGCCGGGCGTGGTGGTGCGCACCTGTAGTCCCAGCTACTCTGGAGGATGAGGCTTGAGCCCAGGAGTTTGAGGTTGCTGTAAGCTAGGCTGATGCCACAGCACTCTAGCCCAGGTGACATAGCGAGACTCCGTCTCAAAAAAAAAAAAAAAAGAATAATTGGAAGGTTCCCTATCAGAGAGGAGTCTTTACTAAGCTGAAGTTTGTTGTTATTTTTTTTTTAACTGGGAACTTTTGGAGAAGTTTCTGAAACTACTGACTTATCTGACAAATCTTATTTACTAAGATTATTTTATATAAAAGCTTTAACCAAAGTCAATGACTTTTAAATATCATTTATACACAAAGGAAAATGTGCTTCATTTGATAATTCAGTAAGATATAGCATTTAATGAAACCAGAGGAAATAGATCTGGCTCTGTTATAGGAATTTAGATTAGTTTTTTAATCCAAACTTAAATGAATTCTGGTTTCTTTCTGGCAGTTGGTGAGCATTTTCAGAAATTCATTTCAGTAATTATGAATATTTATAAAATTCTTATTATACTTTGCTATGAAAAATTTTGTAAATATCATGTTAAAATGAACTCCAAAAATTCTCAACTGTTTTATGATATTAGATATTACTGGATAAATTGATCACTGGTATGGTGTTATAATAGTATTACAGAAATTTTCATTGTGACAATATTTGACCTATTTAAGACATGTAGCTTGCTTTTTTGAAGGAAACAATGGGGCAGGTTATAATTTAGCTGCTTGGATTATGTGCCAGTAGGTTCTATAATAAGATTGACATCCTAGGATATCTCAGATGAAATATATCCCAAAGGAAAGATTTAAAAAGTGATTTTTATTCTATTTCATTTAAAATATAAATGTATTTTCTGTCCCCTTATATGAAGGGAAATGTTGCACAATCAAACAAAATACTAAGATATTAATACAAGATGCATTCATCACAAAACTCCTATAAGGTATGTTGTTTCCCCCATTTTACAAAGGAAACTGAGGCACGCGTTAATTTACCCAAGGTCACACAGCTGGAGCTGGTATTCAACTCCAATCAATGTGGCTCTAGACTCAGCTCTTAACTGTTATTTTTCCTCTTTGAGCAAACTTGAAATTTACATGAAAGAAACATTGAGATGATCTGTTTCTCTTAAAATTTTAATTATTTGAATTTAGGGATGTCAAACAGTGATAGTTTTGGCTTTTTAAATAACCAGTTTTAGAGTCTTTAATTACTTTCTTAAAACTTGATATTATTTCTTTTTGAAACAGAGTCTCACTCTGTTGCCTGGGCTAGAGTGCCGTGGCATCAGGCTAGCTCACAGCAACGTCAAACTCCTGGGCTCAAGCAATCCTTCTGCCTCAGCCTCTCAAGTAGCTGGGACTACAGGCATGCACTACATGCCCGGCTAATTTTTTCTATATATATAATTTAATTTTCCAGCTAATTTCTTTCTATTTTTAATGGAGACGGGCTCTCACTGTTGCTCAGGCTGGTCTCGAACTCCTGACCTTGAGCGATCCACCCGCCTCAGCCTCCCAGAGTGCTAGGATTACAGGCGTGAACCACCACGCCCGGCCAAAGCTTGAAATTATTAATAAGACTTGCAAAAAAAAAGCATCAGCCTTCTAAAATTTAGTTGTATTCCTGAGATAGAGAAAATTTCTACAGACTTTATTATGTTAATAATAGTATACTCTGATCCAACAATTCAAAGCACTTTAAAATGTAAGGATGTTATTCATGTTATTGTTTATAATAGTCATAAGTTAAAAACATCCAAAATAATTATCATTACAAGAAAAGACTGGTTAACTAAATAGTGCTACCAGTAGAAATGACAAATATATACTAATATAAAAAGATATTTGATATATTGTTTCGTGAAATTCAGGTTATAGAATAGAAAAGTATGGCCCATTGTAAATTTAGTTATATGTAGAGATGCATACTGAAAAGTCTAGAGGTATATTCATCAAAATATTAACTGTGATTATCTCAGGATAATAGGATTACAAATGACTTAGTTTTTTGCAATTATATGTATTTCAGTTTTTTACCATGAACATTTTACTTTTATAATCACAAAAAGAAAATGAATTTTTTCCTTAAAGAACAAGAACATATTTCCTAGGAGCAGTATTATTTAGCAACAAATTAAAGCTTTCATAGCAAATGACATGAAAACTTGCATACACAGATACAGTACCATAGAATTCAAAAGCAAAAGATAAAAACATTTCAAACAACTCTTTCTTAATTAGCTAAAACAGATTAACACAAACCTTTCTTAGTTTGAGTAAATCTAAGGAGCAAACCATGCTTAGAAGTTATACCATGGCCATCTTCATCTTATTCTCTGTATTTGTCCCTTTGCAGGTGTAGAGCAAATTCAGTGCAGCTGGATGCAGTGAGTGAGTCAGCCATTAACTAAAATCCATTCCCCTTTCTGCTCATCCTTGCTTCTAAAACAGCTCTGTCCAATAGAACCTTCTGCAACAATGGAAATATTCTCTATCTGTCCAGTAAGGTAGCCACTAGCTACATGTAGCTATCGAACACTTGTAATAGGGTTTGTGTATCAGAGCAATTGAATTTTTAATTTTAATAAAAATTTAAAGAGCTACGTGTACCTAGTAGCTGCTTCATTGGTAAAGATAAGGAATGTTTCTAATATTCCTAATAACGCAGTGCAGTCTAGAAGACTAAAGTTATGAGCCCCAAATTAAGCTGAGTAAATGATTCCTCTATAATTCAGAGATGTCAAATTTAAAATACTAGGAGATATCTGTGTGCTTTTCTTATTGTAATTTTTGCCATTGGGGGAACCCAATAAAGTGTCATTGTTTTTGGTAAAGTAAGCCACATTTCTAGGACCAAAAAGTCTTTCTTACTGGGTAATAACTTCCTAGTCAGCAGCCTTAAACAATCAGTGGTCACGTCCAATTTCATAGTTAGATAAATCCTATTTCTCTGTCTAGTTTTCTGTTATTAACAATTACACTGTACTTTAGGTCATTAAAGGAATCTTCAGAATAAGTGGCCTGGTGCGATGGCCATGATAGATGAGTATTTCTTCCTTGGGCCTCTTTGCCAACTAATAGCTACTTTTCAGATTAAATGCAAACATTTCAACAGGGAAAAATTTTATATATATATGTATACACACACACACACACATATTCATGTTTCTGTACTATGTATTATGTAAATTAGATGTGTGTAATCTATAAATTAGTAATAAACTTGAATAATGCTCAACCTCAGAGGAATACAAATTTAAATGTAGTATTATTTTTTAACTATCAAAACGCAAACTTTTCAAGATTTATAATGCCTTCTTTTGGCAAAATAGAGGGAAATTGTTACTCTCATATACTGTAGGTAAATGGATACAGCTATTTAAAAGGCAGTTTAAATCTAACAAAAGTAACATAACATTTCTGCTTCTGGATGCTTGAAATATTCATTCACCAAACACACCCAAAGACACACTGTATATGCTAGCATCTTCGCGTAGCACTATTGGTAATTGTGTAAAATCAGCAACAATTTAAATGTCCAGTGGAGGACTGATTTTAGTACATCTTCAGCAATTCAGAGAATAAAGATCTCTGAACTAACTCAGAAAGATCTCTGAGTGCTATTGTAAAGCGAGTTATAAAACAATACATGTATCTCTTACTAAAACCTATGTTTTATAAGTATGTCTAATTAGCTAAAATAGAGTAACACAAACTTTGCTTAGTTTAGGTAAATCTGAGAAGTAAATCATGCTTACGAGGAGTTTTACCGTGGACATCTTCAGCTTGTTCTCTGAGCTTGTCCCTTTGTGGGCGTAGGGCAGATTCGGTGTAGTTCAATACAATGAATGAGTCACCCATCAACTAAAATCCATTTCCCTTTCTGCTCATCCTATATAGAAAAAAAGCCTGCAAGGATACATACCAAACTGTTGTGGCTGCTGACAGTGGTCATCGCTAGGGAAAAAGAGCAGGTTTGGAGTGAGAAGGTAAAAAAAGCTTTTATCTTTTAAGTTCTTGTTTGAATCTTTGTTTACTCAAATCTTTGTTTACTCATATTCTCATACTTGCACTTAAATTTAAATTTTTTTAACAAACCCAGATCAGTTTTTCTCAAAATGCTAAAATACTAACTTTTCTCACTGTATATAATTAAGTATATGTACCCCTTTCAGACTACATTAACATGTTTAGATGGATGTTTAATAAATATGTTGATGAAAAGGAGAGAAATTCTATTTCCTTTGTTCAGGTGACCTAAAACTACCATTTCAGAAAACAAAATGAACAGCAACCTGGATTCTATACAGGAAAAGGACACACGCTTCTCTGCTTTCAGATATGACATTTTACCTTTTATAAATAAATCCAACCCACTCCTAGGAGAGACACTAGCCACATGAAAGATGAGAATCTCATCACAAAAGAGAATCCAAAGAGTCTAGGTACATAGTGTACACCAGAAAGCTAGTCCCAGGTTCCTTGGAATCTTAGACATACTGTTAGAATCGTAAACTAGCATTCCAGAAAATTCTCAGTCTTATTCTGTAAGATATTTCTGCCATTCATGGTGTACCCACATAGATGTCTGTTCCTATACTCCTATGATACTAACTTTCAGAATTTGAGGAACACGATATTGTTAGATCAGTAGGGGAGAGTATGGGTTTTCTAGCCATTACCTACATTTAAATTCTACCCCCTCAGACAAGTACTTGATTGTTAAAAACAGTTTACATATCCTCATCTCTAAGATACAGAGTAATATCTACCCTTCTAGGTTACTGGAAAGATTAGCAATAAAGCATATAAAACACCTCAAACAGTAGTGATCTATCTACTCAAACAGTGATCTGTTTTAAAGTGATTTTCAAGAGTCTGACACAGGTATGAAAAGTTTTTATTATCAGCATAGTACAGTATTCAAGGATTTTATCAAGCAATCTTCAAAATATATCCTCCAAGGAGACCAAGTCTTTTTTATGGGATTCATAAATGCATACCATGCCTAGGAAGGACCTGATCTCCAGTTTTTACTACCCTTCTCTTTTCTCTCTTCCTCTTCCCTCTCTTTAGATTCAGAAGCTCCTTCCTTAAATCCTAAGGTCCTTTTGTAAGCAGTCCTTGCAACTGATCAGTCGAGTGCTGTTTTTTCCTCATTATAAAATGGTTAGACTTTGCCAAGACTTCTGTTTCTTCATAGAGGTTTTCCATTTTTTTCCTCCACATGGCTGTTTTTATCAATTGACTCATATTAGGGGCAGGTCAGTTTGCTGGGGATAAGAAAATGTTGAAAAACACAGCAAATAAGACACAAGCCAAATAAGCAGCAATTGCTATCCAAAACCTTGGGTCTTTCAGCAGTGCTTTATCAAAGCAACTAAACACGGTGTAACCTATGGACATTCCAGCAAATCCACCGGCAATGTGAGCTGCAAAGGACACCTTTGGAGAAAAGGGGAGAAAATGGAAATAAGTAAAGAAAATGCTAATTGCATGTTTCAGTTGCATTTCTCTTACTCAGACACAAATACCATCACAGTCAAACAAGAGTCCTAAAAATCTGGAGAACCAGGGGGTTAGGCTAAAGAGACACAAAACTCCATGTGCACAGAGAAGAGATGCTCTATAACATGCAAAGCTAAATCATTTTCACCCATCCTCTGAGTACACAAGACAGAGCCACTGCTTCTCATTCTTCTTGATCATCAGTGCATTTAGGATGGTTCTATATAATGCCAACCAAGAGAATAGGAGTTGAGTTGCCCTAAGGGATTTCTATAGAAACATAATCTGATCCCACATGAGATGTCAGAATTAAAACACAAGTAATAACATACACACAAATACTCAAACAGAAACTACCAAATTCAAATTCAAAGACTAATCCCAGCAAAACTGGACATCTTTTTTTTTTTTTAAAGCCAGTCAAATTTAGCAGTGGGGGGTTGAATACCAACTTTAGTGACATTAATGTTAATAAGTTCTGATAACCCACTACCATCGGACCAGCCAAAACTGGAAATCTTTGTCCTTTTTATCACAAATTTATATGGACCCAAATTTTCATTGCTGTTTTTCCAGTCCACTTTTTATTGTCTGTGAGCAGGGCTTCTCTCCTGGTGTGGAATAGCTAGCAACATGGCAGGTGCAATGGAGTTGAGCACATTGGTCAGGGATATGAAACAGTTAAGTGAGAAGGACAATCCAAAAGTCTGATTTCCTTAGGAATTTTGTTAACTTCCAAATGGAAAGCTGACTGCCCTAAATCACAGAGTGGTAGTCCCTATTTGATGACCCTTTTTGATGGGTAAATTCAAAAAGGAAGAAACTGAACTCACCGCAGACCCATTTGCAGGGACAAAGAACCTTCTGTAGAGAGCAAATCCCATGTCTGACGCAACTAGAAGGAGAAACACCCTGATGAAGCCCCAGGATCTCCGCGACAGTACGCCAAATGTTTCTGGTTCCCATAATAATAATAATAGCTAACATTTATTGAGACTTACTCAGTGTCAGGTGCTGTCCTAAGCTCTACACGTATTAACTCATTAATCCTCATGACAACCCTATGAAGTAGATACTATCCCGTCTTATAGATTTATTCATCCAGGTATTTACTGACCATCTTCTATGTGCCAGGCATTATTCTACGTGTTAGATATAGAGCAGTGGACAGATGAGACAGCACTACCTCATGGAGCTAAGAGTCTCATGGATGGGAGGCAAACAATCAAGTAAAACATACAGTTTTACTGTCAAACGGTGCTAAGTGCTATGGAGAAAATACAAAGAGAGGAAAAAGAACTGGGAATGCCAGGTATAGGATGTGATTTTTTAATAGGAGGATCAGGAAGGATCTGTCTGAGAATATGACATTGGACAGAAATAAGGGAGCAAGCCATGCTGATATTTGAAATTAGAGTCTTCCAGGGCCAGGTGCAGTGGCTCATGCCCGTCATCCTAGCACTCTGAGAAGCCGAGGCGGGAGGATCACTCCAGGTCAGGAGTTCAAGACCAGCCTGAGCAAGAGCGAGACCCCCATCTCTACTAAAAATAGAAAGAAATTAGCCGGACAACTAAAAATATATAGAAAAAATTAGCCGGGCATGGTGGCGCATGCCTGTAGTCCCAGCTACTCTGGAGGCTGAGGAGGAAGGATTGCTTGAGCCCAGGAGTTTGAGGTTGCTGTGAGCTAGGCTGGTGCCACAGCTCTCTATCCAGGACAACAGAGTGAGACTTTTTTGTCTCAAAAAAAAAAAAGAAACCAAGAACTGAGGTTCCACTCTCATCCGTGATGCTAATTGCCTCTCATTACCATCAGGAGTACTGAAGGTGGGCCATGCAAGGATATCCTCCAATAGAACCGTGAGAGCCAGAACTTAGACATTCTTTAAATAAGTCAGATCTGTGCTACAAAAGGAGCATCCGGTTTCTTGGCCTAAAAGAACTCTGCCCTACCCGTAGGGTGCTTGGAAACATCTCTTGCAGACAGCACGTTCCACACCCATCCCCCAATTCCCTGTGCTCTACTTAGTGAGCCACTGTGTCCTAGGAGATGGAAAGGCCTAGTCCTTGCCTTTGGGAAAATAGCATCAGGATCACGTGTTCTGGCTAGTTCCCCTTTCAATACTGTATTGATGTTGAGGTCACTGGACAGAAATTGAGGTCGAGGAAGTACTCAATATTAATTTCATTGTAAATGACTATCACACAAAGTGCTGGATAAATGAGGCTGTATCATATTTTCAATTCATTGTGTTTCCTGATCCAGTGTAAATAATATACAAATAGGACTATGAAAGTACAAGAAAACCACTGCCAGAGAACAGGGCACGCTTACCTGGAAACTGTTGTTTTGGTCTGGTCTTCCACAACAGGCGGCCTCCTCTCAAAAAAGTCTTTGTAACCGTTAGCGTGTCAATATCTGGTTTATCTTGACCCCTTCCTACATCTCTGCCTGGCTCTTTCCTCTTTCTCCTTCCCAGGGGAGTTTGCTTCTGGGCTGCTGCAGCCTCTAAACTCCAACCTTCCCCACCTGAGAAGCCCTTATTCCAATAAACCAAACCATTGTGCTCATTAAAAATTTGACATTCATCTTAACAGAATTGCCTTTATATAAATTTCGTAAAGGAAGAAAACGTGAGATTTCTTTAACTTTTCCCAAAGGAAAGCTCAGTTGCTTAGTTAGAAAACACTTGCCTCAAATAATGCTTGATGAAGGAAGATCCTTAAGGCCAATTGTCCTTCAAAATTAAGAAGACTATTTGCCATTTAAAACAAAACTAGGCCGGGAGCGGAAGCTCACGCCTGTAATCCTAGCACTCTGGGAGGCTGAGGCGGGAGGATCGTTTGAGCTCAGGAGTTCGAGACCAGCCTGAGTGAGACCCCGTCTCTACTAAAAATAGAAAGAAATTAATCGGACAACTAAAAATATATAGAAAAAATTAGCCGGGCATGGTGGTGCATGCCTGTAGTCCCAGCTACTCGGGAGGCTGAGGCAGAAGGATTGCTTGAGCCCAGGAGT